>WOUH02000007.1:8129318-8143814 GCA_009936405.2 Stevia rebaudiana
GGGGTGGTGGGTGGGTTAGGTTTTTTTGGGGAGGGGTGGAGAGTTAGGTTTTTTGGGGGTATTTAGACTGTTGGGGGGGGGGGCAGGGGGGGTAGGTTTTTGGGGTGGTGTGAGGTGGGGTGGGGACTTAGGTTTTTTGGAGCGAGAAAGGGTTCGACGAGACGGTTCCAACGCCGTTAGAATGAGCTCAATCAAGATCCGTTTGATACCCTTCCTACGCCTACTTACTTTAAGGATCACACTTAGCATAACCTCACCTCTATGTATAATATGTCTAAATGCAAGTTTGATTCTGAATATTCTAAAACTAGGTCCCTACTCTTCACTCAACCGAAACATGAACGAGTGGTCTATGACTTGGACGTTAATTTATGGGGTTAAATATTTTGATTTTAGTAGTTACTTGAATCGCTATATTTAATTCGATAGGAAAATTATTCATTGAAATGATTTACATTAGTAACATTGTTTCTGAAAGAAACTGTGATAACTAAGTTTGAAATCATTTTATTTATTATAAAATGAGTAATAATGATATACCGAAATCTAAAAGGATATACATAAAATATCAAACTCATTAATCTTCGGCTATAGGATTATGTGACATCCAACATCGCTTCAACTGACAAAACATCTTTTATTTATGATAATTGTTATAATCAATATTGTAGAATTGTTGGAATAAATATGTAGCTTTTAAAATTCACAATTTTTTCATCATACATTACTATAAAATATATAGAAAAGCACTAGATTATTCAACTTTTACGTTAAACAAAACTGTTTTTATACCATCCAAAATGTACTTTTATTGTTACAACAGAAACCCATAGAACATGAATTTTATCTCGTACCATAGAAAGTTAGAAACCATAAAATATGAATTTTCAGGACCACACTACTATATGACAAACAAATAAAAACACAGTTTTAAAAAATAAATAAAGTTAAAATTTTAATAAATGGTAAAAAATTAAATGAAAATTTAATCATTCTAATATATTTGATTACATTATCATAATCAAAAGACAAACCTAAAAGCATACTTAACAAGTATCATCTCACTTAATACACAATTTTATTTCTCACAAACACACTGCAATTGTTCATCTCTCAGCTCTCACATATACCAAAAAGGCTGGAGGGTTTATATATGACCCAAAAACAATAAAACAAACTAATACCCCAGAAAAAAAAAAGAAACAAAAAAAAAAGATTTAATAAACCAATAGTAGAAACAACCCCTGCAAAGCATAAAATCACATGAAGTAATAACTTGAACTCGCATTGTACAAACACAGAATCCTGATGAATAATTTGGATTTTCCATCTGCAGATGCAGCTATACGCGTAACAAACCGGAAATATTTTGACCTCAGATGATTGAATATTGAAAGTCAAACCGTAAGTATTATAACCACAATGAGAAGCACAATCCCCAAAATCACGAAAAGTAAGCAAGTCTGCATGAACCATAAGTGAAATTTTTATTTATTTATTTTAAAAGCAGAAAAAAAAAAGATAAAATGCAAAGTAGAGTTTATTTGTAGTTTAGAAAATTTTTAAAACATTAAAAAATTACCATGGAAGAGTTTGATTTTTGAGCCTTTGATGCTTTCAAAAGATGGGATTTTCCCTGTGAAGTTGCAGCATGAGAATTCTCGATATTTGAACCGATATCATCTGATACAAATTAATCACACTCACGATATGAGCATATAAAAAAAATATATATGAAAATAATTAATAGAAAAACAAAAATCATGCTTACCGATCATAGTTCCTTGCTCATGAACCAAAACCGCAAGATCTTTAAATATCTCATTTACCTCACCAATCTGGTTTTGAATTTCTTGTATTCCCTGATCTCTTTCCTCAATAATAGCCTCATTGAATGCAATTTCATTGTCCAACAGTAACACTTCTTGTCTGCATAAAAGACAATTAGACATTACTCAAAAAATGATTTTTGGCAAATTACAAAAGTGCCCCATGTGTATAAAAGATGCATATCATAAATGAAAAAACTTGCCTTCTAGATTCAAAAAGAAGTGCTTGCTGTTCTGGATTTCTGTCTGAGATGGAATCCGTTTCACCAGCTTCGTTACTGTAAATCATATAAAACTGATGAGGAGAAAAAGGTAAATTGGCACATATAAAAAGTAAAACAAGCTTCTACAGAAAGTGAATACTAATTTCATGACTATTTACAGTGATGAATGAATAGGTTGAGGAATTGAAGGAGCATAAGCTGTCTCTCTTTCAGCCGAAAGTCGTTGTGCTTTCTGGAATTCTTTTAAAACCGCTTGAAAATCTTTCGCAAGTTTAGCATCTGTGATCTTTTTACTGGCCTGTAAAAAATGGAAGATAATAAGATATGAATGCAACTGAGAAAAGAAACCATCATCTACTGTTAACCCTTACTAGAAATGAAATTGACAATCATGAACTTGAAATCATGTCAACTTATTGACCTTAAACTACGTAAAGTTTGGTTTTTTGTTGAATTTGGAGATAACGGTGTGTGTTACTTACACTAACTTCAGCACGATGATCTGTTTCACTAGCTTGCTTAAGTTTTTCGGATGTATCCTTCACCAATTGCCCAATATGTAGTCTTGTTTTGTGTCTAACATTGAGCAAAAAAAGTAATCTTTATCAGTGTTCCTGTTCATAAGGTCTAATAATCATATAAACAAATGTATATGAGAACAAAAATCTCAATTCTCATAGCATTAGATATGCATCTATAGCTCACGGTAAGCAAAACATTAAAACGCCATCCTAAATTCAGGAGATCGTTGGTTACTAACAGCTCCAGGTATGATCTATTGATCTAACTTTATTGTCTAATAGGACCATGACAAATTCAAATTGAATACATATGATTTAACAGAATATCCAATTGTTTGTCCACAAACAATGATCAAGCATCCATTTATATGTCTAATTCAAATCCAATTCCATATATAAGAACCTAATTATACATCCAAACATGTTTTTTTTTTTGAAAGATACATCCAAGCATGTAATGGTTTAAGTTAAACAGAGCAACAGATACTGAAACGTTAAACAAACAAACGATCATGACCGAAATGAATAAAAAATTACAGAATTCAACCAGACGTACAGCTTTTCTCGAAGCTCGGGGGTGTCTTTAGGAGTACCAAGGGTATTTACCAGCCTCTGAAACGTAGAAACAGCAGTATTGATCTGGAAGATTCCAGAAGCAATCGCTTGGGTCGGGTCTTGCGGCTTCATGCCCGTGTAGCCTGCGCGTCGAGAATTGAGCGGGCGCCCCGCTTCGATGTCTTGAAAACTCATGTCGTACCTGTCGGATAAACCCTAAATCGAACAATCGATTTGAATTGTTGATTGAAGAAAAATTTTGATCGAATTGAGAAATCCGATGATCGGAGAACGGTTTCGATCAAAAATTGAGTGAGAATCAATAACAATAACTGAAGAAATGAGGAGAATTAGGGCAAAATTGATGTGGGAGAATTGAATTGATAGGGAGTGAATGATTTAGATATTTAGATGTGAGAGGGGTTGTGGGGGAAAGCAAAAAGAAGGCAGAGGGTGTAAACTGTATAATTGTATATGCCATACGAGTGACGACGACGATTACTATTTAATTTTTAACCACTCAAATGCTATGGTATTTTTGTTCATCATAAAACTTGAAGACCAAACCTATTTTATGTAAGACAATTTAAAAAAACACTTTATATCATTAGAATAAATGCTCTTTGTTCGTGACAACGATTACTAGTTACCTCGTTGTTATGTTATTCATTTTCTTTTGATACAATTAAAATATTATATATGCGATGTAACATGAAAGACTAGCTTGTTAAAACAATATGACCTAGACCTCTTTCACTCTTGTATATCACTGAACTATGCGTCTATCTTCGCTTTCGATCAGCCATTGATCCGCGTTCACTTAGCCTACAAACTCCCTATTATCTGAGAGGTTGCTTGTGACGGTAGTATTAGCTAGGCAATCAAGACGGGTCGGACAGAGTCAGTCCTAGGGTGAAGATCATCGAAATGGAAATTGGTTTGTTATAGAACCTAAGAACCGCGTTGATCTTTAATTGGTTTTTCTTTTTTTAAACAATGCAATTGAGCTTAGTGACATGACTTTTCATAGCTCAAAAGGGTCCTACAGGCCCAACAACTCACGCGTTGCGAGCACGGTCCCCTACCAACTCCCTGTTGACAAAGACCTAGGTGTTGGCGAGAAGGCGAACATGATATATTTGAGTTTAAATTTTTAAATATATATTGTTGGTAGTATTATTTTTCTACATTGCATATGTGTCTATTTTGTTGTACTTCAAAAAAACTTTTGACATATGAGATAACACTAATAAACGGTAGGATTCAAGTTAGGTCTTATAGTTAGTTTATTAGTTTTATGTCTTGCAAACTCTTTTCAAGTTCAGGCAAATGGTTGCATTTCGTATTAAAAAAGAATGTGTCATGTGTTGAAAAGTGGGTTTTGAACACGAAAGAGGTGGTGCCAGTGTCTGTAGGGTCGTTATGACTTATGAGGTGTGGTGGTTGAAGAACGGGAATGAATAAAGGTTTATATTATTTTTGGTTTATAAAAATAATTTAATATAAAACAAATTATTGCGGGAGTTTGTATTTAAATTTCAAAAATTCATTGTTTGTAGAATAACTATCTTTATCTAAATTTCTTCTAAAACGTGTGAAACATGCAACTATTCTATAATGTTTGTCGCATGAACCGTTTGGTATGAACCTCAAACCGGTCAAACAAGCTAACTTACTTCGATTTTATATGTAAACGGTTCTAATAGTTTACGAATACCCTAAATTTTCATAATTTCTGACCAAGTCCAGTTCTCCAAGTTCCACAACCCAACTCACTGAGTAGTTTCAAGTTGAAAAAAAAAAATTCTTAAATCATACTTGGTGAATCTGTAAGTGGTACCATTAATAACAAACCAAATAGTACCAACTGATGTAACATACATGTATATTTTTATTTTTACCAAAAACCTAGGGTGAGTTAAAATAAAAACCATTAAAAAACCACAAACCAAACGCAATGTTTCCTTTGGTTACCAATTAGTTAATCGGTTTTCATTTCCACCTCCCTCGAGCCTCTATATTCTAAAATTGAACCGAAATACATCAATTAGTAGAATCACATCGTTTTATCACCCACTATTTCTGCATCATCCACCACATTATATCATTCCTAATCACTCCATCAAACCCTAATCTTGTATTTTTCATCTGAAAACTGTTGAAATGTCTGTACTGAGTATTAAATCCAACCGGTTTTATTGCTGCATGACAATATTGTCTTGAACTAAAATAACGCCTGCTAGAAGATTCTTGATTCTTATTTTTAAAATAAGATGTTTCGTGGCTTTGTGGAGGTTTCTGGTTATCGGTCAACTGCGTTTTTGTCGGGTTGACTTTATTACTGTCGGGTTTGGTAGGTTTTCCAGCGCGTATCTGTGCAGTGGGTTTCATTTTGTCAAGCCATCTCAGGATCCAATTTCCAAGATTTCTACCAACTTCAATATCTCGTTGTTGTACCTTTCGATGAACCCTTAGTGCCATATCAAATATGGAACGTGTTTTCCTATCATACAATAAACACGAAAGTTAAATGAATAATTATCTACCGGATTCATTAGTCATTGAAAATTAATCCCAAATAGCACTCCATCTATATGTAAAGAAAAGACTTAATTCTTGCATAACTGTGATGTATCATGTAAGGAGTTAATTTCGAAATAACTAACTTTAAACTGTCTAAACAACTTATTTCACTCACATGAAACCAGATAAAAGTTTAATACAATCTAATCTGTAACATGTAAAGAACCAACATTTCTTTCATTGTTGCATCTATAAATCTACTGCTTTGTTCTTATCTAGTTATCTTACGTCGTGTAATGTTTATTTAGTAATCAATCCAACATTGTCTACTAACATTTTGACATCCTCATTGGGTATCAGACATATAATTGATGTGTGAAAAAATGATAAATGCATCTTCTTAACTAACTAAACCATGATTTACAATATTTACTGTCATTAATTCTTTCAAAATTTCATATTTATGAGTGGTCGTTTGTAATTGCTTACTTAAACCGCTTTTTCTCGAAGCAGAACATATAATCGACTTATTTCATCCTTAGGGTACACTATCAGTTTATATAAGCAATCTCAGAAACAATAAATTACAAAATACATCAAAACAAACGGAATTAAGATACGAAAACTCCCAAATTATCTGCATGATCCTACATGATTCCCAGATTATGATCAAAAGAAACTAATTTGAGACATAATTGGCTGATTAATAAAAAATGATTAAAATGCGTACAAATCACAGAAATGAGCAACTGATAAAATAACAGAGAGGTATGCAGATACCTTTGAAGGAATTGACGGATCTTAGGATGTTTATGAGAAACAAGACGCCGTTGAATCTTCAGAGCAAGTTTGTATGTCCTCTTCAATCCCAGAAAATACGCCGTTCCCAATGTAATCTCCCACAACACCATTTTGCAAGTAGTAAAAAAATTAGGGCTTGATATTGGTTAGAGCTAGAAAAGACCGATTAGTTATATGAATGAAGAAATTAGATCACGAGATACGAAGTTTCCATTATTTTCGACTCTTCCAGATCGCCAGTGATAATACAGAAATTAATCGCGGAGAAAACAAAAGGATACATTAGATTGTTGGTCGGTCCCTAATATATGAAAGATTTTTCTTTTAACTTTTTAACTGTGAATTACATGACAAGTCATGTGGTTTATAGTTTGAAAACGGGTAAAAATAAAGGTCTCGTGTCTGACTTCAGTTTACATGCATAATGTTTGTTTAAAATACTAGTCTTTATCGTTTATTTTTTTTTTTTATCGCGTGAGTCTTTCATACTAACGTCATCAATATAGTTTTACTTTGAGCTTAGACTCTGAACGTTGGTTTAGATGACATTAAGGTCATTTAACCCACGCAATGTCTCCTGTAACCTTTTATGTCCCTAGAAAATTGTCCTGATTCCCAAAATCACCTAGGCTGGTCGTTGCAGTCGCCTTTAACAATCGTATTCCATGATTGTCTTCTTTGAACAACCATCAAGCAAAATCAACCCCCGATTTGATTATCCTGATTCGATTGTCTTCTCCGATGGCCCGTAGACTAAGAGTGCAAGCAGGCTCGACATGCAATATTTGACACACTCGTCTTGGTCTTTCTTTTCTTTATTATTCAGGTCCGATTGGGTGTTTACCTGAGCTAACCTGTTAATGTGGCTTATATGTTGCAGCTGAAATGCGGTTGAACGTGACTGTAGGTTGTCTCGGACATCATTTCGCGTTTAATATGAAATTCCAAAACATGTGAACTTTGATTTCCTTGTTGAGTGTGGCAGTTATCGGCTATAGTATGAAGTTATGAACATAGTAGAACTAGAGTAGTAACAAAGGGGTTCTTTGGTGATACCTTTTACACCTGGATGTATGTATTGATCTTGCTATGTTAGCTTTTTTTTATCGATGGGTAGTTTATTGCTCCCGGTGTGTTTATTTTTGCATTGTTGAAAGTTTGTTGTTTTTATGTTTAGGTTGGAAACAAGGGACGAAGGCTGAAGTTAAATAGGAAAGAAGAAGCATGACTAGGTGAAGGTTCATTAGCCTTTTTTTTTTCTTTTTTTAAATGTAAAATTGACTTCTTTTTAATTCGGACAGACTTGTTGTCAAAGTTATTATATCAACCCAGTTAATGTTAGCAACAAAGTAAATGGTATCGGACTAAACACATTTTATATTGATGAAGCATTAAATGCCAATTATAAAAGATGAATAAATCATGTATCTTTTATATTTCAACTTTAATCAATGTTATGGGAGAAAGGTTCATTGGGGAACCATAAAAAAAAGGGAACTGAGGAACACTTGTGGGCCGTTTATTTTTTTGTGCTGTATTAATTTTTTTTTTGGTACTGTATTATTTTTTTTTGTACTGGATTATTTTTTTTTTTACTCGATTTTTTTTGTACTAAAGATGAACGGTCTACAATTGTTCCTCAGTTCCCCTTTTTTATGGTTCCCCAATGAACCTTCATCCATACTATGGTTATGTAACCGTCTATCCAAATTCTCTCTTTCAACAAACAAACACCACATACAAGTGTACTTATTGTTATGAGACCATGTATAATGAGACTTAATCATCAAGTGACCATAATATATGACACTTTGTCACACTATCAACAAGTCTTTTAACCATTGCACGTAAAGGGTTGAGCATCAACTGATGAAAGAAAAGTGACACTAGTCACTTTGTGATGAAGTTTAATGCAATTTATTATGTTTTTTTATTTTAATATCAACTAATAGTAATAATCTACATCAATACTCATTTTTTTCACCACTCATTTGATGGTAAAACCTCATTGCACATCTTTTTTACTCATATCACCCCTCTTACATGATGGCTATGTGAGAGTATGATGAAGCCCATTTCAAATGACCATTAATATTCCTCTTAAAAAGCGATCATGCATTAAATGCGTTCCCACGAAGAAGGACTTATACTCTAAAACTAATTTTAAAAATAGAATTGTAAGAACCGCGTAAACATTTGTATATTTTACTTTCGCTTTATTACATAACCGAGTAAACATTTGTATATTTTACTTTCACTTTATTACATAACCGACTCGCTTCTTCTATTTAATTAAATCAATAAAACAATTCAATTAAATCAATAAAACACTTTGTACATGCATATATATATTTATTTGTATGGTTTAAGAAGTCCAATACAAAACCAGCAAAGTACAAACAGAATCAAATAAGCACAATACTTGCTGCTCTAATACATAAAATTATTTTATGAATATATTAGCACTTAATTTATAGAATTTTAACAGATTTTTTATTAAAAACTTCTCTATAAAAAAGATTAAAAAAGAGTAAAAGAAAGTTAAACCAGAAAGAAAACGCGTGGCTGGTATAGTGGTGGAAACACACTATGCAACCCACACCCATTTATTGTTCATCATTTCTCTTTCCTCGTTAAGCTTTTTCATTACAAAAGCAAAAGTCGCACAAAAATGCAAACACTATGCAGATCACTCGTACCATCTGCAATGTCTGCAATCCCTTCTGCTCAGGTTCCTCGATTTCACTCTTTTCATTCATGCTCATTGTCAATTTCATATATACATACTATCCTGTCTTTGAGGATTTCTGATTCATTTACATAGATTGTTCATTTATGATCATAAATGCTTCTACTGTCGTATGTCGATTGCGTATTACTTATAATTGTCTATCGATTTCACTTCATCACCATTTTAATTGAGTTTTATGGTCTGAATTACCGTGCAGTAAGATAGTTGTCGCAGAATACACTTTAGGCCATCCGTAATTAGAGTACGCATTTTAAGTTATCGGATTGTTGTTTGGAAGGTTGAATTTGGGGATTTATGAAGAGTGCATATGTAACATGAGATTTTCTGCTTCTGTCGTTATATGCTGAACATATTTCTGGTCTAGAATATTAGTTTGTCATATTGGCTTTATTAAATTAAACTCTTATAGCCTTGGGATTTAGGTTTTTTTTTGTTTCATCTAATAAGAAGCTAATTAATGCAACATTGTGTGTGAATCACTGAAGATCACATTCAAAATTTATGAGGGAAAAAACAGATGAAATGGAAAACACCATACAGAAAAGCAAGTGAAAGATCAGGAAGAATTGGTCAAAACTGGAAAGTCAACCAATTTAGCAAAATATGCATATACAGGATAATGTTTGTGAAAAGCAGGTAACTTAAATATATTCATTTGTTTTAGTTGTCAAAAAGTTAGGTCAACTTTTCACTAGTGTATTACAAAAGAGGAATGCAACTATACCAGAATACAGAATATAGTTTCATTAGTGCCAATAATATGTTAGCATTGATGAATTCATATACACATTCTTGTTTCATTAAACTTAAACCTTATAATGTACTGCAATTTAATTCTTTTTAATTGTTTTTTAATATTTCAGGCGAGAAGGATGGTATGCGTATGGCCAGGTATGAGGCAATGTTTTAGGAAAAACCTCGTGTATGGATTTATGCAATTATTTTCATTTCCATTTAAAACCTTGCGAGGAGTAAGTCGATCTCTTGGTGTTTCTCATATGTGTAACATTTCAAACATGTCTTCATCATTGCAAATTGAATTGGTAAGTTTTCACTTTTCACTTAATACAATTTTGCATTTCCTATACCATATTCTTTATTCTATGTTTTTGCTGATTTTAACTAATTTTACATGCGTAGTAAAGTTTTTTTGTGATTTTTTTAGATACCATGTCTTAAGGACAATTATGCATATCTTTTGCATGATTTAGATACTGGTACTGTTGGAGTGGTTGATCCTTCTGAATCTCTACCAATTGTAGATGCTTTGAGCAGGAATAATAGAAATCTAAATTACATTTTAAATACTCACCATCATCATGATCACACTGGTGGAAATGTGGATTTGAAAACAAGATACGGGGCAAAGGTGAGTTATATATGATTTATGGTGCAATTTGTAATGTTTAGGACTTTAGGAGATTAAACTTTTCACTTCAATACCTAAATTTGACCATTTCCAAATTGAACATTAAAATATTTATGTCAGTAAATTAAATACTATTGAAGTATCCTATTATCCAATACGCACGCAACACTGTAGGCAAATTTCAAATTAAGAGTTTAAGGTTTAATGTTTAAATTTTAAGACACAATATGGGGATTGATGTTTGACAAGGGTAAGTTAAACTTTCAATTTTCTTGTTATGTTCGAGTTTGTTAAATTTTTTGTATTAATTTCTATTGTGTTTGCAATATTGCAGGTAATTGGATCAAACATAGATATTGATAGAATTCCTGGTATTGATATCAGCTTGAATGATGGTGATACATGGATGTTTGCTGGACATGAGGTGCATGTGATTGCAACCCCGGGTCACACTAAAGGTTTTCAATTAATTTTTCCATTAATTTGCTACTCAATTTTTTGCTAAATACATTAACTGTTGAAGTTTTTGTGTTTCTTTGTACATCAACCCGAGTTATTGATTGCAATCCATGTTTTGGTACAGAAATCATATAAACATATATGTAAATGGTATAGAAGTAAAAAATTTTAATTTTTTTTGTTTTGTTTTTGGGCTGCAGGTCATATTAGCTTCTATTTTCCCGCATCTGGTGCTATTTTTACTGGAGACACTTTATTCAGTTTGTCATGTGGCAAACTATTTGAAGGAACACCTGAACAGGTAATTACACTATGCATTTTGCTTTATTTTGTTGATTATAGATTTTACTTTCTAGAAGCTTTTGTATAAATATTACATATTTTGATAATACATTGTATAAGTGATTTGATTATTAATTCCAAAGCAATACCTATGCATCTTTTGTGTTGCTTTTTGCTCATTAATGACCTGTGTTGTGTGTAAAAGTGTTCTCTTTTGTGTTTCAGATGCATTTATCACTTGAAAAGTTACTATTGTTGCCAGAAGAGACAAATGTATACTGTGGGCATGAATATACATTGGTAAGTTAAATTAAAAAATAAAAATAAGATACGTCAAACATTTTATCACATTGTGGTTAATCAAGCTTGTAAGTTTAATAGTGACCATTTCATTAACAGAGTAATTCAAAGTTTGCATTATCTGTTGAACCTGGAAATGAAGAACTACAATCATATGCAGCCAATATAGCTAATCTTAACAGAAAGAATGTACCCACGGTAATTTTTTATTTATTTTAAATTATGGCGTGACCATGTGTTTCCGCATTTGAAAACCTAACATGAGAAATTACTTGATTATTCAACTTTTTTTTTCCTTTAATTGAGGTTTACCTCAACCCGATCTAATCTATTTTAACTGGTACTAAATTTGACCCGTTTCAACTGGAACCCGGATCTTGCGACCTCTATCTTTATGCATCACTTTAATTCTCTGTTTGAATTATTGTTTATATTTTTCTGATTAAATTTTGATGTCTGTGACTTTTGGTTTTGTGCATCAGATTCCAACTACCTTAAAGAAGGAGAAATTATGTAATCCTTTTTTGCGTACGTCAAGCGAAGAAATACGTCACAGATTGAATATTCCAGCCAATGCAAGTGATGCAGAAGCATTAGGTGTGATCCGACAAGCCAAAGATAATTTTTAAATAATTCAAATAATACCCTTTTCTCTTGTCCTGCACATAACCATTTAGGTCTATTAGCATTTTGGAAGATCATGTTAGCTACTATATGCATAGTTTTGGTTTTTTCTTTCAAATAAGAATGAATCATTACCTCATGTTGGTTTTTTAATACAATCTTTAAAAAAAATTTCGCTCTAGATAATATTTTATTTTGAAAGTTGGAGAATGACAAAAGGTGTTATTCCTTTTATAAGTCAGTTGACTAAATTGAACTTTAAACTTACATATGACAATGATTAACTACCCAAGGAATGTAGAAGAATTCACATGAAGTTAGAGTCCAAAGTCAAATGAAATATATATGATCTTTTAAATGAAAATTGAAGCTCAATAAAAAAAAAACTTAAAAAAAATCCCGCCTAATACTTTGTTTTAAAAGCAGATTCCTTAGAGTACTTGATTATCATGTTCTAGTGGTGAATGAGAGTTGTAGGGTGATCATAAACTTTTCAACATTAAGACATTTAAAACCAAAGTAAATTGCTCTGGGACTTGGGCTCTCCCTTTGGGAGGTCTTAGGTACAAATCTTGCTCTGGGCAATTTCTAATGATGGGGAGAAAGTGCACATCGGATAGAGGTCACCAGTTCAAACCTGAGGAGGGGAGAGTGTTTACGGATTTCATCCGGTTCCTGCTTATCTGGGGGGTACGGTCTTATGGAGGTCGAGGAATCGACTTTGGCTACATCGCCCGGCTACCGGTGGCTAGCACGTGAGATCCTATGCTGTTAAAAAAAAAATCAAAGTAAATTAGCCGATTTAGCTAGTTTAAGATTTATATAATTTGGGTTCGTGGTTTATGGTCCAGAAAACCAAGTTGAATGGTTCCAGACTGTATCTTATAACTCCTTGTTTAACTTACATTTCATGAATTACTTTGTTATTTTTATACAAACTAACCTAGATTTCATAAATCATTTTATTATTTTTGTACCTCCTAAAAATTTAAAAACCCAATTCATACCGACAAACTGAAGGGTCAATTTATTTACATTCAACCAAACAAAAGACTTCAATAACGGTGTAAATTCATGCATCTTCTATGCATAATTCCAATAATGGTGTCACAAAATAAATAGAAAACGTCAAAAACCACAAAAAAAAAAAAAAAAAAAAAAAAAAAAACCCACATCTTACAAACCTGTCACTAATTATACATTTACATGAACACTCAATCTTTGATTCTATACCCCAACAACATGTTGCAATTGTATATATCCACAGAAGAAAAAAAAATTCAATTACTTTTTAACTTTGCTTCCAGTTTGTGATGATTCTGAGTTTTCACCAAGTGCAGCTGCAGCAGATCCCACATGCGTAAGAAGATGATCATAAATCTTTTTCTTTATACGATCAATCGTCTCTACAGAAAAATGATCGTTTTCTCCATCTTTGTTACCCCCGATCTTATCTAACCAATCGTTTACACTCTTGAGCTGAGTCAGCATACCCGCAATCCTACCATTATCAGCTGATGTGGCGGTGCTGACGTCAGCATCCAAGAATCTTTCAACGAACCCCAAGAACCAATCTTGTGACTCCGTTTGTAACATTTGTGCCAGCTCAACTGTCTCTTCAAGACCCGCCCCTTTCTCCCACTTTCTTGGAGGCGGGGGTGTTGACTTTCGGTCAACTGCTAGTTTTAAAGCTGCTGAGGTGGAGATTTTTGAGTTGACTGATTGACGGGGTTTGACTTGCGGTTTTGGTGATGGGGTTTTGGTGGACCCCTCGAGTACTAGTGTGGGTTTATTGGCAGTTGAAGATGTCGGTTGTTTGCTGTACACTGAGAAAGATGATAAATTGGTAACTATTGCAGCATTAACCCAAAGATTTGCTTGTTTTTGTCGGTCTGATTTAACTCTTAATTGTTCTTCTGTCGGGTTTTCTTCACAATCCGACGATGAATCGCGAATGATGATTTTAAATAAAGATTCAGCAATTTGATGAGAATTATTTAAGCTGGTGTACATTGCTAAAAACTGCTCTACAGTAGGTTGTGGGTTGTCTTCTTTTGCAGAAGAACATATATCAGAATATGAGCTGTCACATAAAAATAAATAAATTAGGAAATATAAATTGGACATAAAATAAAAAAAAATTAGAGGTGGCAATTATGATTCATTCAATTGGGTTTTATGGAGGGCGGGCCTTGGAGCAACTGGTAAGGTTGCTGCTTTGTGACCTTGAGGTCATGGGTTCAAGCCGTGGGAAACA
>WOUH02000007.1:8143914-8174898 GCA_009936405.2 Stevia rebaudiana
TGGCCGGGTAATAATGGGTAGTACTACTGGGTTTGATAAACCACATGCGGTAGCCCCGTAGTTGACGTTAACCGTTACACGCATGCATTATTAGCTCTCATTTATATGATCTGGTAAATCATATGAGGGGCAACAACATCAATCATATTACGCTTCGGTGCCAGACAGATATGGTAATAACAATCGAATCAGAAACTGACTGATCCTCAGTTTTGTAAATAGTATTATGCAGTTATCATGCTTGTAATTATACTAATGACTATGCGTATAATGAACTAAATAAAGGTTTTTACGATTATCAAAAACCTATGGATTCACCAGCGAAAGCTGAGCTTTTCAACTAATGTAATCTCAGGTATCTAAACATGTATCAAAGGGACAAGATTATGGGCTATCGTATCTGTTTAATAGTTGTATTGTATTGATTATGTGTCTTTTGCTTCCGCTATGTAATATACTCTGATGTTATCAATGAAATGTTTGTTTCGTGTAATTTGAGTTGCGCATTATAAACCGGTTGACTCGATCCTGCCATTTGACTGACCCGATTACGTGGCAGACCACCCTCCGGACCGGTCGGAGACCGAGGGGGCCGGGGAGCGGGGTGTCACACCCAGAACAGGTGCAAGGAAAAATGTACATATATGTTGCCTTAAATTTGATTTCAAAAATCAAAAAGAAAAAGTCACATGTTGCGTGAGGATGCAAGTGAGGATGTTTGGTCTCCTAGCATTAGTGACCAGAAATCACCACTATGGGGTGTTATTTTAAGTCATGTATGCTAAAATTAAACAATCTATTGTGTTGGTAGTTACTATTATTAAACTTAGTGAAACCAACACGCTAAGGGCCCTCATCGTAATGCATTGAGATAATTAACCTAATGAAGGGCCCACAAGTGCCCTACCATCTTAAACAATGATGGTTTCGGAGATGGTCTCTTGATATTATCAGGGTCGTTCCAGAAGGGAGGACAATGTGGGCGACCACACAGGGCCCCATTTTTTCAAGGGCTCAAAATTTCCAAATTTTTGTATATATAATATCTTTTATAGATAAAAACATATAACTTAAATACAATTAGAAAGTTTCAAAGTTTGAAATAAACTCATTTTAATCAATTAAACACATTAAAATTGAATCAAAGTAAACGTAATTTCTATTAAACATTTTAAACCTAAAAGATTATACTCATAACCCATTACGTCTAAAAGCACATACCACTAAAACTGGAGCCCTACCAAAAAAAAATTTGGACTTCGTTTTTTTGGAGCCTAGTTTTTGTCCTTGCCCCGGGCCCCAAAAAATTTTTGAGTTCTCAGAACCGGCTCTCGATATTGTGTCAGCCTAAACTCAAATGAATGCAAGCTTCCTGACTCGATTAATGAACGAGGTAACCAATCGAAGCTTCTCTATGACTTTAAGAGGAGTATAATATGGATTTTTTTTAATTTTCGATCTATGTGGAAATTTAAAGTAATAAAACAAAATTATCCTTTCACTTCTGTTCCTGCTAAATAATCTTGGCTTTCATGGTCATAGATCCTACAATTGATGTTATAGTATGGTGGTTCTCTTTTACTGCATCTTTCAAGGGCCTTTAAAGTTACATCTATCTTCCTTTTTACTGCGTATTAACAAGTATAACAGCTTAATAAGCATCTAGGAGAAACAAATATCATTGTCTTTCTGGTTGAAGATATCAAACTAACCTGACCCGACCCGACCTATTTTATAGGCAACGCAAACTCAAGTGTATGACTGTTGTCCTCTACTCTACGTTCTCCCCTGCATATAAAAAACCACACTTTTTGAGATTCTTGTGGGCCCATGAGGAATGGGTCATGTTTGGAATATATTCATTTTATTCAAATACTAATAGCAAATCCATATGGGTTAACAGAACTATAATCAAAGTAGTATTCCACACAAATGAAACCAACAATAAAAGCCATATTAATCTAGCAAGACATAACTCAACATTAAAAAATGCACCAAAATAGTTCTTCAATACAGTTTTGTTAATTTTATATAGAACTATGGGGCTGTTTGGCTACTTCTGAATGTATAAGTGCTGAACCAGTAAGAGGTCTGAATCTCTGAACCATTAAGAGGCAATATAATGCTTAACCGTTCAGAGGTAAACGTCTTAACCATTCAAACTCAGTATAATGATTAACCATTCATATATCTGCTCACGAAACAATCAGAACCATTAAGTGTTGAATCAGTAAGAGTTCCGAACCATTAAGAGCGTGTTAAGTGGGAAACAAACAACCTCTATGTTTAGAAAGCGGCATATTTAGATGGAAATTCCATCCACTTAAACCAGGTACTTAAAAATAGGTTATGGTGAGTTTATTAGAGCATAACTCCTCAGATAAAGAAAACAATAATTGGCAGTTTGGCATTGTCATAATTGCCATATGAGTGAAATCATAATTCAAGTGATTAATGATTTCTACATATACATAAAATAACGACTAGATATGAAATTGCCTGCTTGAAAGAAAGCCAAATGAATCAGTTATTTGATTTAAAATCATTACATATACTGGGAGAGAAAGAGACCTTCGTATAAACCAGGGGTGATCTAAACCATGGTTGATTGAGACATGGAATATGTGAGATGAGGGACCAATAAAAGCCACTTTGACTGCATCTTTCTTCCAGATTTGGGCAACTCGTGAATGTTAAACTTAGAAGTGAAGGCAACAACAATTCTGGTAGATGTATCATGTTTCGGCAATTATAAAATTCAAGATGTTGGAGGGAGGTGAGGTGTTGGAGATGGGATAAATCTTCAAGATTTCTGCAGAAGTAAAAAGCGAGATATTGGAGGGAGACAAGGTGTTGGAGATGGGATAAATTTTTCAGATTTTTGCAGGTAATGAAAGAGAGATGTTGGAGGGAAGTGAGGAGTTGGAGTCCCGTTGAAACTGATTCAAGTTTCTTGAAATCCACTAATTTAAGAGAAGTAAGAGATGAAGGAAGAAGATGAGAAAGCTGACTACAACAACTCACTCGATCTTCACCACCCCCGAATAATGTTAGTTCAACAAGTGAGGTTGGAAAATTCTGTGAACCCCACTCTGAGATTGGCTTCTTTAAATTCCCAATGCTTAAGGATTGCAAATTAGGAGGCAAAAACCCATGAGGAAAACAAGCAGCCATTCTTGGACAATCTAATACTTGAAGACGTTTTAACGAGGTCAAACTGGGCAACTCGTTGTCAAGTAATGATTCCAGACCTTCACATTTATATATAATTAGACTAGTGAGGTGAACCAAGCAATTCATTTCAGTTATTGATTTCAGATTAGGCCAACCACTTATAGATACATCTTCAAGCATTGTTTGTCCTCCCCACTCTCTTTCCAGTAGTTTATCACAACCCCAAATGTTACATGACTTGAGCTTCTGCCCTCCTCTTGATAAGGAGATTGTTGTAATTGAAGTACATCTTAAGACTTTCAATGTCTCAATGCTACCTGGACAATTGCACAACTCCATATTGAGACAATCAGATAAATCCAAAATCGTAAAAGATGTTAGGAGGTTGATCCGACTACTATCATCCTCCTTTTTTTCTCCTAAACTCACCAAGTTATTACAGTAGTGGACTTTCAACTTCTTTAACTTCACAAGAACCTTACTTGCAACGGCTTCTGATTCCCACAAGTATCTTAGTTCATTACAATGTGTGATTTCTAATTCTTCAAGTGCCCCAAGATACTCCATAACACCTCTCCACAACACATCAGTAAGCCCCAAAATGAATGATAATTCCAACTTGCTGACCACTGACGCTACTTCAACCAGCCTTTTCAACAAACCACAATCACAATTAAGCATTTCTAAATGATTCAGTGAAGGTAGTGTTTTAAGTGATACTTCAACCAAATTAGGACAACTAGATATACTTAGAACATTCAATAAAGGTAGTGTTTCAATTGTGAGTTCAACCAAATTAGGACAATTCCTTATAACAAGTTGTTTTAAGCATGGAAATGCATCCCCATTAGTTAACCATTTCTTCCAACCATGCATACATTCAAAACCTAGAATTTCAAGTGATGAAAATGCAATACCCCTCCCAAACAACTCCAAGCCCACAACTTCCACCCCTTTTAAGTTATTAATAAACAGCTTATTAAGTGATGATAGCAGCCCAAAAGGTGGCAAAATTGTACATCTTGTGCAGTCGCGTAGAGACACGTGCTTCAATCTATGGAACGAGGAATCCCCAACCCAGTTTGGAAATTCTAATCCCCCGTATGACACAATTTTAAGTTGTTCTAGATATTCATTACTAGGCTTTAGCTCATTTAAGACCCCTTTTTCGAGCAGCTCATTTCTTGAACCATTGGGCACATTACTCCATACAAACTCTAACTTGCTAAGCCTCTTTTGTGAAATGTTCGCATGCCTTGCATGCATTGCATTTTGTACTTTTTCCAAACCCATAATGGAAATCTTGCCACAAATGTCTTTTAAGTCTTTAAGTTTGTCTATGTCACTTCCATCTTCAACTCCAATAATGACCTTGGAAAGAGTTTGTAGGCTTTTCAACTCACCAATCCCTAATGGCAGCTTTTCTAATTGAGGGGTATCCCTAATGTCAAAATGCCTCAGGTTTTTTAGCTTTAAGAAGCTATTGGGCAACTTTGCTAAAAAGTGACAACTGACTAGGATCAATGTCTGTAAATTATATAGATTGCAAATAGTTTCTGGGAGATGTTTGATTTTAGTTCGAGATAAGTTAACATATCTCAAGTGCTTCAAAGTACCCATAGACTCAGGTACCTCACTTAATTCAGTATTACTCAAACATAGAACCCTTAGCAAAGGTAACTCAGGAAGTAAGTCAACCAATATCTTATCTGATAAATAGAATCTTTGCAAGTATTCTATCTCCCCAACAGTCGTTGCCAATAATGTTCTCAAACTTTTAGCTCTTTCAAATGCTTCGAACTTATTGTAAGCTACATAGTCCTTGCGAACAAATGACATATGGCGGAGGTTTTCCAATGCTTCCTTCTTGGTGTCCTTCTCCAACCTTAGGAAAAACTCGCCAGCAACATATGTCGCCAGGTCATTCATCATGTCATGCATGACAAACAATGATGTGTTATTAGGTGCATGTTGGAAAAATGACCTTGACAACAACTCATCAAAGTATTCATGACCCAAGCATGCTTCTAGAGTATCGCTTGGAGTTAACTTGTGCAAAAACCCTTCTGCCATCCATAATTGAACTAGTTCGTCTTTGTCAAACGAGTAGTCCTTGGGAAACAAGGAACAATACGCAAACAACTGCTTCAAATGTGTAGAAAGATCATAGTAGCTTAGTCTAAGGGCACAGACGATTTCACCTTCAACTGGTAAATTCCATATCTCACTATTTAATACTTTCTTCCAGTACTCTCCTTCAACCTTTTTTGTACTTAGTAATCTCCCAAGTGCTATCAAAGCCAAAGGCAAGCCATTACACTTTTTCACAATACCTATGCCATGTTGTTTGAGTGACGAATGTGAATCAAAGTTACTAGCACCCAATGCATGCTGAGCAACTAAAGAAAGGGCATCATCATGTGACAGGCTTCCAAGCTGGTGTATATTACTGTAACCCAACTTTTTAAGCAACCCATCTTTTCGTGTTGTGATGATAATTTTACTTCCAGGTGCACATGCATGAAATGGGCCAACTAGTGTATCCCAATCTTGACAACTTTCACTCCAAACATCATCTAATACCAATAGAAGTCTTTTATCCTTTAGGTGTTCTTTTAAAGTTTCTTGAAGCAAATTAAAGTTTTTAAATTCCCCATTTATCTTTGCCACAGCTTCATAGATCTCTTGGCTTATACGAAAGCTATCAAACTCATCAGAAACACAAACCCATGCCTTGAGTTCGAAGTGATCCTTGACTTTTTTCTCGTCGTACAAAAGTCTAGCTAGAGTAGTTTTACCGATCCCACCCATACCAACTATGGGAACAATGCTAAAGTTTTGATTACATGATTCACCTCCCAATAACTCGTCGACCAATGCCTCTTTCTCTACTTGCCGCCCAAAAATGAAAGATGAATTGACCAAAGAGGTTTGTAACTTTCTGTTTATATTTATTGACCTACTGGTACACGTTTCCTGTTTAACAATTAAACCAAGAGCATCTTTCTCATCTATTAAATCTTGTAACTTGGTGGTAATACCATTTATCTTATCCTTCATCATCTTAATCCATGATGAATGCTTCGAGAAAGGATTTGTGAAAAACTTTCTTACCTTGCTGATTTGGGTTTCTGGTTCGTCGGTCAACTCACGATGCATAGCTTCGGTTGCTATTTCGTCAAGTACGTCATCGATGTCGTAAGCTAAATGTTGGAGACCATTCAGCCACCGTTTCACAAATTCATCGGTTATCTCCTTCTGAAAAGCATCAATGAGCACATTTCGGATCTGGAGTAATGATCGCTCCAATTTTGTTATATCGAAATTGAGTTCAACGTATGGAGCAACTTTTTCCAAAGATGCAGATGCCAGCTTGTAAAAGATCACAGAGAGGAATGAAGAAACCACGATTTCGGCCATTGAATATTATGGTGAGATTGCAGATGAAAGTAGTGACGTTTTGAACTTTGAAGAATTAGTTTCAGTGATTTTGTGTTATGGTAAACGTTCCTATTATTGTTAAGGTCAACTACGCAAATCAGCATCTACCAATAGGAGAAAGATAGGCCTATCTTTTTCGTATATGAGTTAAAATATTAATTTTTTTAAAAGGTTTTATATTGTGCTCAAAATGTATCAGAAAAAAATTATTTTTCTAGAACAGGTATACTACTTAAATGCCCTTATCAAACACATGTATACATTCACTTTACAAGATTTAAAATTTTCATCTTTTAACTTAAAAATAAAAACACATTTAAACTAGAGTGAATTACATGGAAGGTCCCTGTGGTAGTGTGGTTTACTCGTATTACGGTTTGGGTCCCTGAGTTTAAGAAACTACACATTAGGTCTAATACTTTGGAAGCGGGTAACACTGAAGATCCCCGCGTCAAACTGCCGCTTATTTTTTCCATTACCTTTGCGCTCGTGCCCTCCACGTGAGGGCTTTTTCGTCATGGAAAATGAGGAAAAAACCTTCACGTGGAGGGCACAAGTGCATAGGTAATGGAAAAAATAAATGATTGATGTTCTATTTTTTATTTTTTTTCAACGGCAAATATAAATGATTGATACAATCCTACATGAATTTGTGGTCAAGTGTTATCACATATCAGAACTCGACCAGACTGGCTTGTTGCATTGAAAACCGCCTCTTCTACTGGTCCAGTTGAGTACTTTAGAACTATCTTAATTTAAACCGTCTGGTTGAACCACCGAACCAAGGGATGGACCTGATTTCAATTTTTTTTTTAATTCTTACAATTGTACAGTGTCTGTCATAATACAAAAAAGTTAAAAATTGCTATATGGTAAGCCTACCTCTTCCAAATGTTGACCAAAACCACAGAATCTTTTGTACTAGTCATATGTTGTCTCCGTTATTTCGCATTACATAAGTAAACACAATGTACTTTGGTAATTTAGAGACAAAAAAACGTTCTATCTTTTAAAATTGTTCTATTAGATTCTGATAATGTATTGTTTAAGAATTACAAAAGATTATGATAATGTATTGTTTAATAATGTAGTTGTGAAGAACAGAACTACAACTTGTGTATTGGATGCTATGAAATAATCTAGTGGAAATTATATGAAGCTACTTGAATTGTACTTTAGACATTATAAAACAAGTAAATTTTGAAGAACAATTGCATTTTTAGTGGTATATTGTAACAGGTTGAAAGATGTGAAGTCCCAATACTATTGTCTATTAGCACGAAATACAATGGGATTATGCATAGATTTTAGCATTTCTAAGCTTACCTAAAGCAATTATTCTTAATTAGCTTTCTAATTTTTCTGATTAGGGAATCTAAGGGTAATAGGAAGTGAAGTTGGATTACCTGAAACAGAGTAACAGAGACCAAATTACCAACCATTGACCTCAAAAACACTTGAACAACATAAATATGTAGCCTCAATGATTCGAAATTACAGTCAATTAAAGGTAAATTTGAACTTTTTAACGAGTAAATTGAAAAAACAAACCTCTCTGAAGGAACGAAATTCAGGAACATACGGAACATCGATCGTAACGATTGCTGAATCCACGTAAACAGCATCGAGAGTAGTGAAATTCAAACAACGAGAGTTCAGCAAGCTACAGATGGATTATCTTTTGAAAAACATATATAAATTCCACCCATGTAATTCAACAATTCTACTCCGGTAATCTCTTCATCTGCTTCCCCCAATGTCAATCTCCACATGTAATCATCTTCAGTGACTAATTTCTGCTGCAACGAATCCCGAGCCCTAATTGGATTGGATTGATCATGTGAGATCCAAGAGGAATGAATGAGGTGAGCAAATTGAGTTAAAGGATGCTTACTGAAGACAATTGTTATGATTTTAATCGGACAAATGAAACCTGGATGATGAAGACGTGGATTTAAACAAAGCTTATTTTCCAATTTCATTTATTTTCCATTTGTACAGTAACCATATTTTGTGTTACAGTTAACACAACATCTGATTTTGTGCCTCAATTATTAATATAAAGGCTTCATCTTTTAATTAAGTTTTTGTATGCAAACACCAATGGTATCTTCATGATTTCGCATTAAATATAAAAGTTCGATCATGCTTTTTTACTTTTACGGTTTTACCCAACTTGTCTATATACGTTTAAATCATGTTGCCTGTTAATCTATCTTAATCGTGAAACTTATATACATTTTCTGTTCTTATTGCAACTTTTTGCAATTTTACGGTATGCGCAACTCTAGCCTTCATATTTTCATGTATACATCAAACATTAGATTCAAATTTATTCTCATAAAAGAATTGTGATTGTAAGGCAACAGTCGAAGAATGAAATGTTGGAACTTTCTTAAAATGTCAAAACTTGCATGAGTCAAAGGATGAGTTTAAACTTTAAAATAAGGATTTAATTGCTAAAAGAAAGAAGACAATGTGCACAAAGAAAAAAAAAACGAGCCTAAATCAACACATGTCAAAGAATGAAATACTTGAGATGATATTAAACACAATAACACAATTACAATAATACTTGAGATGAAATCAACACATGACAATAATACATATTATCCTCCACAATCAATCAAGGGAAGAACCATGTAGCATTAGATACACAGGTAAGTGTAGTAAACATTAAAGCATAAATTAGATAATGAGGTGAAGATCGAAGAATAGTAACAGATTCTTGCTTATATATAAATTAAAGAAGTTCAACTTTGATCCTTGCACTTTACAACAACATAGTAGCCCTCCAAGATCTCCTTTCACCATAACACCTCCACTAGCTTCATTAAACAGTTTTCCCTGAAAGATTTTGTCAGCATTAGGAAATCAAGGTTAGTGTAGTAAACATTAAAGCATGAATAAGATATTGACAGGAAATCTGATAATTATGATGCCATGCATTCAATACTCTGTCTCGTTTGCGGTGCACACATATAACGTATATATGTGTGGGCACTCAAGACGCAAAAGTAAAATTCCTCTAATTTTAACGTTAAAAGCTATGATAGACGGTTAATCACGGTTAATCAGGCATCATGGGTCTCATCGATCAGAAGCAACCTCTCTATCCTACGGGGGGTAGAGGTAAGGTTGTCTACATCTACCCTCCTCATACCCTACTTTTAAATGAGATATACTGAGTATGATGATGATGATGTAACAAAACAACAATCAAAAAAAGCAAATCAAATCCCCACTAATAGCAAGTTATTGGTAGGGTCTGAGTTACTCTATATTATTTATCTTATACAAATATTAATTGCATGTCAGAATGGATTAGTAAAACTTTAAACAAAATACTATCCCTACATATATATGAATGTGATTAGTACATAATTTTTTTTTAAATTGAACCAAAAATAATTCTTCAATATAATTTTGTAAATTTCAGTAAAACGTACTCTGATTTGAAAGCGACCTATTTGATAGATATTATTCCATCTACTTAATGAAGATACTTAAAAATAGGTTATAATAAGGTTGAAATTAGAGCATTATTTCTCAGACAAACAAAACAATAATGGCAATTTAACATTGTCATATTTGTCATATGTGTGCAAATATAATTCAATATTTATAAATGAACAACCTGATAAGAAAGCAAAATGAATGAGTTATTTGATTTAAAATAATGAGAAAGAGACCTTCATATTAACTTTAATATTGATCAATACAGGGAATATGGGAAATGAGGGACCAGTAACTGCCACTTTCACTGCATCTTTCTTTCAGCTTTGGCACATCGTGAATTTTAAACTCAGAAGTGAAGGCAATAGCGTTTCCGGTAGATCTTTCATGTTTGGGCAATCATATAATTTAAGATGTTGGAGGGAGGCGAGGTGTTGGAGTCCCATAGAAAATGTTTCCAGTTTCTCAAAGCTATATAATTCAAGATGTTTAAGAGATGATGGAAGAAGATTAGATAACTGACTACAACTACTCACTCCATCTTCACCGGTACCACAAAATAACACTAGTCCAACAAGAGAGGTTGGAAAATTCTGTGAGCCCCACTCTGAGATGGGCTTCCTCAACCTCCTTATCTCTAAGGATTTCAAATTGGGAGGCCAAAACCCAAGAGGAAAACAAGCATCCATTTTTGGACAGTTTAATATTATAAGATGCTTTAGCGAGGTCAAACTAGACAACTCGTTGTCAGGAAATGACTCCAGACCTTCACAATTCCATAAACTTAATCGAGTGAGGTGAAGTAAGCAATTCATTCTAATGATTGATTTCAGATTAGGCCAATCTTTTATAGATACATATTCAAGAATTGTTTGTCCTACCCAATCCATTTCCAAGAGTTTTCTACAATCCTGAATTTCAAATGACTTGAGCTTCTGCCCTTGAGTTGGTAGGGAGATTATTGCAATTAAATCACAATGCGTGACTTTCAATGTCTCAATACTATCAGGACAACTGAACCGCTTCAAATTGTCACAACCAGATACATCTAACATCGTAACAGATTTTAGGTGGCTGCCATCTTCCTCCTCTTTTTCTCCTAAACTCACTAAGTTCTTACACCAAAACACGTTCAACATCCTTAACTTCATAAGAACCTTACTGGCAGAGGCTTCTGATTCCCACAAGTATCTTAGTTCATCACAATGTGAAATATATAATTCTTCAACTGCCCCAAGATACTCCATAACACCTCTCCACACCACATCAGTAAACCTTGAAATATATGATATTTCCAACTTGGTGACTGTTGTTGCTACTTCAACTAGCCTTCTCAACAAACCACTATCACATTCATACATGTACAAATGATTCAGTGAAGGTAGTGCTTTAAAAAAGATTTCAACCAAATTAGGACATCCAGATATACGTAGAAGATTCAATGAAGGTAGTGTTTCAAGTGTGATTTCAACCAAATTTGGGCAATCTCTTATAAGAAGCTCTCTCAGGCGTGGAAACGCAGCCCATTGGTACACCATTTCTTCCAACCATGCATACGTTCAAAACGTAGAATTTCAAGTGATGAAAAAGCACAAGCACTCCCAAATAACTCCAAACCCACAACTTCCAGCCCTTTTAAGTTTTCAATACATAACTCAACAAGAGAAGGTAGCTGCCCAAGAGGCGGCAGAATTGTACATCTTTCACAGTCACGTATTGACACATAATTACAAATAAGGGATCCCCAACCCAATTTGAAAACTCTAATCCCCCATATGACACAATTGTAAGTTTTTTTAAATACTCATTACTAGGTTTCAGTCCATTTAGGACCTCCTTTTCGAATATTTCACGTCGTGAACCATATGACACATTATTATTCCATACATACTCTATATCGCTAAGCCTCTTTTGTGAAATGTTCGCCTCCCTTGCATGTGATGCATTTTTTACTTTGTCCAATCCCACAATGGAAGTCTTCCCGGAGAGGTTCCTTAAGTCTTTAAGATTATTTATTTCAGTTCCATCTTCAACTCCGATAATGACCTTGGAAAGAGTTTGTAAGTTATTCAACTCACCAATCCCTAATGGCATCTTTTTCAATTGAGGAGTATTCCAAATATCAAAATGCCTCAGGTTTTTTAGCTTTAAGAAGCTATTGGGCAACTTAGCTAAAAGGCGACAATTGTATAGGATCAATGCTGCATATTATAAAGATTGCAAATACTTTCCGGTAGCTGTTTGATTTTAGTTCGAGATAAGTTAAGATATCTTAAGTGCTTCAAATTACCCACAAACTCGGGTACCTCACTTAGTTCAAAATTATTTAAACATAAAACCCTTAACATAGGTAACTCGGGAACTAAGTCAACCATAATTCTATTTGATAAATAAAATCTCTGCCAGGTTTTTACCTCCCCAACAGTGGTCGCCAAGAATGTTCTCAAACTTTTGGCTCTTTTAAATGGTTGGAACTTATTGAAAGCTACATATTCCTCACGAAGAAATGACATATGACGATACTTTTCCAACGCTTCCTTCCTGGTATCCTTCTCCAACCTTAAGTAAAAATTGCTAGCAACAGATGTCGCCAAGTCATTCATCATGTCATGCATCACAAACAATGATTTTATATTAGGTGCATGCTGAAAAAATGACCTTGAGAACAACTCATCAAAGTATTCATGACCCAAGCATTCTTCTAGTTCATCGCTTGGAGTTAACTTGTGCAAAAACCCTTCAGCCATCCATAATTGAACTAGTTCTTCTTTGTCAAACAAGTAGTCTTTTGGGAACAAGGAGCAATACGAAAACACCTGCTTCAAACTTGCAGAAAGATCAAAGTAGCTCAGTTTAAGGGCAGGGACAATTTCACCTTCAATAGGTAATCTCCAAACCTCACTGTCTAATACTTTCTTCCAAAAATCTTCTTCATTCTTTTTTGTACTTAATAATCCCCCAAGTGCCTTTAAAGCCAAAGGCAGACCATCACATTTTCTCACAATACCTTCATCGTATGATAAGAGGGCCAAATGTGAATTGAAGTTATCTACACCTAATGCATGTAGAGCAAGTAAAGATAAAGCAAAATCATGTGATAGACTACCCAGCTGGTTTAGATTACTATAACCCAACCTTTTGAGCAACTTATCCTTTCGTGTTGTCATAATGATTTTACTTCCAGGAGCACATGTATGAAACGGCCCAACAAGTGTTTCCCAGTCCTCACAACTTTCACTCCATACATCATCCAATACCAATAAAAATCGTTTTCCTCTAAGGTTTTCTCTAAGAGCTTCTTGAAGCAGATTTAAATCTGCAAATTCCTTGTTTACCCCTGCCACAGACTGAAAGTTAACCTTGCTTATACCAAAGCTATCAAATTCATCTGAAACACAAACCCAAGCCTTGTGTTTGAAGTGATCCTTGACTTGTTGTTCGTCATACAAAAGTCTAGCCATAGTAGTTTTGCCCACCCCACCCATACCAAATATGGGAACAATGCTAAAGTTTTGATCACATGGTTCATCCGAGAGTAATCTGTGGACTGATTCCTTTTTCTCGGCTTCTCGTCCAACAATACGAGGTGCATGGACCATAGAGGTCTGTAATCTCCTATTTATATATTTTGACCTAGTTTCCTCTTTTACACTCAAACCAAGATTAGCTTTCTCCTCTAACAGATCATGTAATTTGATGGTAATACTATCTAACTTGTGGTGCTTTCTTGTACCCCGGATGAAATTTGTGCAACAACTTGGAATTAGCTTTCTTACCTTGCTAGCGACGGTGATGGCTTCTGACTGGTGGGTAAACTCACGTTGCATATCTTTGGTTGCCAAGTCATCGAGTACGTCATCTATGTCATAAGCCAGATGCTGGAGATCATTCAACCATAGTTTCACAGATTGACTGGTTATCTCCTTTTGAGAAGCATCGGCAAGCACATCTTGGATCCGGATCAATGATCTGTGCCATTTATTGATCTCACCATCAAATCCTTTGTAGCGAGCAATGCTTTTCAAAGTTGCAGAGGTCAGCTTCTCAAAGAGCACAGGGAGGAGGGCAGAAAGCACGGCTTCAGCCATTAAATTATGATAAAGTTGTTGAAATTGGTGCAGATGAAAAGAGAATTTTTGTGAAGTGTTGTTTCAGTCGTTTATAATAATCGTGAAAGTTTTTATTACTGGTTTGCACCATGCAAATCTCAATATCGTGTGGATGATAATCACCCTTAAGACTAAAGATGAAGATATGGAGTTAAGAATATATACTTTGATTGTAATGTTCAAAAGATGAAGATATAAAGTTACAGAATATATACTTCGATTTTAATGGGACGTAAGAAACGTGAAAGCGTGTTTGGAAATTTCAAGATATGCAATTTGTAATTCTTGTAAACAGTTAAAGATAAAAGTTACTAACTTGGTGATACTAACTAGTAATTGCCGTTCAAAAAAAAAAGTTAAAGATAAATGATCGATTTTTATTCTTCTTTTTTAACGCCAAAAATAAATGATTGATATAATCTTCTCAAGGACAAACATTGAAGAAAACACCGAAATCGCCCCTTGTATATCCCCCATGAATTTGGTCGTATTGTTATAAGAACTTGACCAGACTTGCTGGTTGGATTAGAAAAAACCACCTATACAACTCAGATGCTTAGCTTTTACATTCATGTAATAAATTTATATATAAATTTAAACCTTGTGAACTTTAAAAAAAAAATTATACAATGAGATTACCTAATGGATCACCATCTCAAATGATTCAATGATGCTTCCGAAGATGGTCTCTTGATCTTATGTCAGCCTAAAGTCACATGAAAGTAAATTGTGAGTAACAAACTATTTGTGTTATTTAAAAATATAAGATTGAAGTGCTAACATCTAGCATTCAATATGAACCTAAACTCAAGTATATATGGTTATTGTTAGGATTTATAAATAATAGGTTTATTTACCTGCCTAATGGGCTCTGGCACACGGTATTTACATGTTCTTTTAACAACTTCAATAGCAGATGCAAGAGATACGCGGTGGCCAACTGAAACATATATAAGTTTAAATGATCCTTTACTTGAATGTATTGCCTGCACATTGAAAATCAATATGAATAAATAAAATTTTTCATTTATTATTATAATTTGTGAAGCTAATAAGACACTCTTCATTTATTACTGACAAAATCAATCAGTGCTTGCATCACAATTATAAATGACAAGCTTTAAGATTTATTAAAAAGATATAGATAATATCTTACTGCTCCTAAAGTGTTCCCTGAATGACCAATTAACGAGATGAAGTCTACATTGATGTTCTCTTCAGCTTCTAGAAGCTTTTTTACTTTGGAGTTAGTTAGACCATCCACATGATGCAACTGCAACATAAAAAAAGATAAAATAATCATTCAAACTTTCATGTTTTATTTCATTCGGGGTACTTAAATTAGAAGTGATAGAAAAGAAAATTACAAATAAAGTGGATAAAAATTCAAAGAACACAAGAAAAACTAAATGAAATAATTAATCCATAAGTTGCTTTAATATTACTTACATTCTTCCCAATGCCAATTGTAGGAAGATTAGCTAAAACCCCAAGATGACAAGCTGAACCAAAGCCTGCATATAAAAAATTTAATAAATTAATGCAGCTTACTTGATAGCAATATGGTGTAAAAATAATAATTTATACTGTCAGATATTAGAACCAATGATATAAGAAGTGCAACCTATCAAAATTAGGTACAAAATCCACATGGGTTGGTAATCATTCATGTTACTATGTAAACTGTGGCTCAACCTAAACAAATAAAAGTCCAAATCCTTCCAGTAATTTAAAAAAAATAATAATAAAATTTTGGCGAGTAGTTTTATCTAAAACCATCAAAATCACCATAACTACCAAAAGCCCGTGATCCCATAACTACAAGAAAAGTAACCGTATTCGAAAGCTATCTATAAGAACACACCAAATAGTCCAGAATTTAACAGAAACACGTGCCTCGAGGATGAAGTATTCCATTTCCATCGATCATCAACAACTGAGTATGAAGGAAAAAAATAGATGTCATTGTTTAGAAATATGATAAGTTTTAAGAATGAACATAATTAATGAGGAAAGTGGCTTCAAAGAGTAAACTTGATGATGCAATTTAGATTCTGTGTACACGTGTCAAGTTGACTTTTTGGCAGCTGCATAGCTTGTCATTAAGTAACATGTTGCAGAAAAGGAAGAAAAAAAACTATGATTAAAGACAACCAGAACCTGAGGGTAGAAAGGATGAGAACAATCCTGCATTTTCTTCAAAAGTTCCAGAAATACTGGAGCCTGATTACAATAAACAATGTAAGCTATTAGACAACTTTATTTGCGGTTGTAAGCACTCCGGTTGACTGATGAAAAACTCATGAGAGGAAATGAATGCAAATTGACTTTCCTCACATACAACTTTAATATCAGAAAAGAACACAAAAGTCAAACCCAAATTCTACCCAAACAGAAGAATGGTAGTATTGCTGATGAGTAAGACAGAAATGAATGTAGTATTGCTGAGGAGCAAGACAGCAACCGGTTTATTGGATAATATGAAACAATTTAATGGAAAACAAGCAAATTTTGTTAAAAACAATTGCATTTTTGGAGGTAATCTTGTAAGAAAAATGGAAGTACCATGTACCGTTAACCAGATATAAGCTATAAAATTCCTCAGTATGTTGAAGCTTATTGAAGCAATCATTTTGTGTTTATCTCTAGTTTTCTGGAACGGGAATCAAAGGTCAATCTAAAGTCAAGTTGGATTGGATAAAAGTATAAAACAGACTAATAGAGTCCAATTTACTAATGATTGACCTAATAACACCAGAACAAGTGAACAACAGACACATATAACCTCAAAAACTCAAAATTAGAGTCAAATTAGTTGAAATTTTGAAATCAATAACGAAGTACAATGAAAAGCATACTTCTCTGAAGGCAAGAAATCCAGGAACATACGGAACATCGATCGTAACGATTGCTGAATCCTCGTAAATGACATCGAGAGTGGTGAAATCCAAAACAACGAGAGTTCCGCAAGCTACAGATGGATTATCTTTTGAAAAACTTATGTCAACTCCACCTATGTACTTCAACAATTCTACTACAGTACTCTCCTCTTCTGCTTCCCCCAATTTCCACGTGTAATCGTCTTCAGTGACTAATTTCTTCTTCAACGAATCCTGAGCCCTAATTGGATCGAATTAATCATGTAAAATCAAGAGGAATGAATGAGGTTAGCAAATTTAATTGAAGGATGCTTACTGAAGCCAATTGTGATGATCGTGATCAGAGAAATGAAACCTGGACGATGATTCAGAAGAGGTCGATTCAAACTCAAATCTTCTCTCCATGCATTTAAGAAGTTGCAATGTTGACGAAAATAATATCGGTAGTATAGAAAGATCGCACGACAAACAGATTACACGAAAATAAAGTCGTGTTGTCACGTTACGTAAGGTAATAGTTGATGCGGTGTATGTTTTAGATTTTCATATAATAAAATAACTTTTATGTGTAATTAACTCTTACACAAGTTCTCATGATCATTATGATGAACAACATTGTTATTCCTTCTTCCTGTTGGCACGCTTCTTCTCCACTGTGTTTAATAGTATGCTAATAACATCTCTTATAATGTTTTTAACCTCAATGAAATACTTATATAGTGATCACCCAAAAAAGGCCTAGCAGTTAACTATAACAAATACACACACCAAAAGACAATATACGACATAATCAATATCCAAACTTTCCTAAACTATATTTTAACTTCAAATCTTTTTTCCCCACATAAAGTCAAGAACTTTGATATCTTCTGTTAACTTTTGTGTAGATGTCACCTAATGGTTAAAAGCTTTATTATTCCTCTTTTTTCAAATACACCAACACGTCGTGAAGATTATAGCTTGTAGCACCTTATTTTTTAAACTTGCTCCTTTCAAGAGTGCAATGAAATGAGAATATATCGTGGGCTTCAAGAGCAAATAGAGTGATCCTAAATCGTTGCTTATAGAATACCAAATGTAATTACATAAACAACACTCCAACGGGGTTAGCACTAGATGCCCGATTGATTCATAAACATATTAGGGTTAAGCATAACGCGATTTGGCGCAAAGATAGCAGTTCGAACCCCATCCCCTGATTCGGCTTTAGAACTGTGAGTCGGTTGCCTCCTGCTGCGTTTTGGGGCGAGGGCTGTCGCAGGCCGGTTAGCGAGTCCGAAAAACTCGTTTTTCTTTATAGACCAACAGAAACTTTTAGTCTTTTTTTATGAATAATTGATGTATAAATAATATTACAAAATTACTATAGTAACTACATAATATTTCATTGAAAAATAATTTAAAAAAACAATGCATAAGCAATTGAAATTTTGTCCATGTTGCAACTAACTGAGTGTGGAAATCATAATGACTACAAAATCATTAAATGAACTGAAACCATAGTTGGTATAGTTCATGATAAAGTGTATTTTTTTTTTCCTTTTGAGACTCCAATATACTATGTACCTATTATTCTTTTTCTTTCAATATTACTTAACAATCTCATCTCATTTAAAAGTGAGACTTAAATCCACAACTAAAGTTCAAGTTCACTAAGTTTAGATAACACTTGTATTTTTAGTTTTTTTTTACAACGTTAAAGAAAATATAAAGTAAAATCTGTCTTTTTAACGGCAGTGGAAATTGAACCCTGGTAACCAGAAAAACTGTGCTATAGTATTACCACCGGGCTACAACTTCAATCCATAAAATCTGTCAAGCCAGCTAAAACCAGTGCGGTCCTCAATCATCCGTTTTCATCTTGATCCGATTCGGTCTCTGGTTGCTTCGGGCCGTGACACCCATGATCACGTGGTTAGCCATCCACTAATAGACAATGAAGAAACCACTTCACCTGGTCCCATTTCTTACACTCCATGTTCCGATCACTGCAAATCATAATTCTTTCTGTGTACCAAAAGACAAAAGTAGACGTGTGTCTTCAACTAATCATCCATCTTCATCAACGATCTGCTCAATCCCGTATGTCACGCTAAATTCTCACAATCTATCATCTGATTCTTTCCATCTTCTGTAATCAGTTTAAGCAACAGCAAATATCATCGTAAGTTTCGTAGCTTCTCGAGTTACAGTAGTCAAATCGTTCAGATTCGATTCTTATCATGTTCCCCTTCATCGATACCTTAATATCTGCCCTAAATTATTCGACCCTTTCTACCCATCTGCAATCAATGCCATTTGTCTTCTCCGTGTGTGCTGTTTCATTGCATTATTGCTTATTATATTAACTGCCAGCTAAATTATACATATACCCACCTTTGATTACTTCAAAAAACTCGTGGGTATACCTAATTTGGTTATTATTTATATCCTTTTCTTTTCGGTGTTCGACTTTTTTGTCGGTGTCAATGGAAATCATCAGATTATGGGTTCTTGGTCTCCGATTTCAATGATTTCTTAAGCTCATACAAAGATTTTGAATCTAGGGTTTCTGTAAAGTTTATTAATTTCAAATTGTGTGAGTGATGCATTGTTTTACTTCTTGGGGACCAATTTGAATGATTCGTTGAGTTCATACAAAGAATCTGGATCTAGGGTTTCTGTTAACTTATTGTTTTCAAATTGGTGTAATGCATATTGAAGTTATTGACAAAAATGACTACTTTGGTACCTGGTGTGTTATTAAAGCTGCTTCAACACATGAACACTGATGTAAAAGTTGGTGGTGAACACAGATCATCTTTGTTACAAGTAGTAAGCATTGTTCCATCTTTAGCTGGTGATGAACTTTTTAAAAACCAAGGTTTTTATATAAAGGTATCGGATTCTTCTCATGCTGCATACGTATCGTTACCCGATGAACAAATTGATCTTATTCTTAGTGATAAGATCCAATTGGGTCAGTATATCTTCGTGGAGAGGCTGGAGTCAGCCTCTCCAGTACCCATTTTACAGGGGTGTCGCCCTGTACCTGGGCGACACCCCTGTGTGGGTACACCTGAAGATATTGTTGCCACTCACTCGTTAAAGTTTCTTAATAATAAAAATAACGGTAATGGTAACGGTTCTAGTTCTAAAGGAGTAAGATCAAATGAATTGAATGATAAAAAAGGTACACAAGATTTGGCAAGATCTAAATCACAAACGTCGAAGATAATTACGGATTCGGTTGATAAAAAGTGGTTGAAAACAAAGTCGTTTAATTCGCGTGGATTGGATTTGTCGCCTATGAGTTCTTATTCGTTGCCGAGTTCGTTTGAGAAGTTTTCAAATGGGATTAAGCAGCAGGCGAGCATTAAAGGATTGGATAAAGCAATTGGTAAGTTGAAATTGGGCGGGAAAGTGAGTACGAATGTGAAGAAATCTGGAACCGGAAGCGCGATAAAAAATGTTATTCAAGGTATTGATTTTGGTAACAAGGGTTTAAGGAAAAGTTGGGAGGGTAGTATGGATGTAAAGACTCCAAGATTGGATGTTAGCAAGAAACATTTGATGCCTGAAAGTCCAAGATTGGATGTTATTAAGAAACAGTTAAAGCCTGAAGCTCAGATTACTTCTGTGAGTTTTTTTTTATTTATTATTAATTTGTTTCTTATATTCTATATTTGACAATATAAAAACATTGATGCTTTGGTAGTTGTTAATTTCTACATTCACATTATCATATATTGAGTGAGAATCTAAGTTGTTATGTGGATCCTTTTTGTTTGTGCATTTTGAAACTTATTATTGCTAGTTGAATAATCAAGATAATATAATTAGTTAATTAAAAATTAGGAATATGTAGGTAAGCTTACATTTATGTCAATAAATAGATGTAGCAAACATGAGGGTTGGGTAATTGGTTGTGTTAGTTGAACATTTAGGATACATTTTCACTACTTTGTAAAGTTACCCAATAATAATAAGATAATATCTTGTAAATAAAATGATTTATTTTGGACATTGTAAGTATTTGAATACATGTTACAGTTACACTACTTTTGAACTATTTAACCCATTTGCCCGTTTCATTTTTAGCTATTATTTTCCCTTTTACCCGTTTGGCCCGTCTCCATACAAACGGGTTGAAACTGTCGATTTTCTTTTAACAACTTCTTTTCTACGTGTCGAAATCTGATTGTATTAAATATTAAAAAGGTCAAAACCACAAGCACTTTTACCCAAACTCTTAAAATTGATTATTGCATCTTTAAATCACAATAGACAGTTTAAATTAAACACATAACTAACAAATACTTACCGATATAAATGTATTATCTTTGTCATGATTTTAAGATTAGTTTGTGAGGCTCATTAATGATTACAATGAATTATAAAAAAAAAAACATTTTGTTTTACTTTGCAGTCTAATAAAATGTGTTACTGCAGTGTATATATACTCTTAAAATGTTTGTTATAATAGTACATATCCCGGTTTGAAAATCCTTAATATATCAATAACTGAACTATGAGCATATTATTAGGGATTTTTCTTCTTTTTTCTGATTTTTATTTTCTTAAAGCGTACTCGTTCTAACTAACCAATGCTTTTTAATAATCATCTGATGCAGACTTCAAGAAAATCAACAAGTGAAAGGATGCCATCTAAAGATGAAACTAGAGTTCAAACACCAGTAAACAAAGTTACCAAAACTGGAGATTTGGTTGATAATTCTCAATCAAATAAACCCAAATCATCATCTGTAAGGAAATCATCATCAGAGGTTTCTAATAACGGATTACCAAAAAACATGGTTAAGGTTTCTCTCAGTAATAAGAACTTAACTGATTGGTCATCACTCCCATCGCCTATAACAAAGCTCGGAAAGGTATATGTTCTTAATTGGTAATTACTAATTTCATAATTTGGTATTAATTATCAAATAACCTGTTTTATCAATTTATATTACCTGAAACAAAATTGATCATTAAACAAGAGTAAATTTACTTGTATACCCTTGTAGTATCATGACTTTGAAGTAGTATTTTTTTTATTTAAGATGAATATCTTATTTTGATTTATTAATATAAAATAATCAATTTCAAATCTTATACAGGAAATCCAGAAGCATAAAGATGCTGCACAAATTGCTGCTGTGGAGGCTATGCAAGAGGCTTCACTTGCTGAAAGCATACTTCAATGTATAAGGTACCTTGTAGCTTAAAGTTCAATATTTATAAATGTTTAATAAATCGATATAATTTAGAGTTAATTACACAAATCGTCCTTGTGGTTTGCAGAAAACAAAAGGTTTGGGTACTAAGGTTTAAAGTAACAGGTTTGGGTTTTATGCTTATGTTTTGTAATTTTGTAACGATTTTGGGTATTAAGGCAAAATTCCGTTAACTTAGGGTGAATTGACCAAAATACCCTTTGACTTCTTGAACAGTCAAATAGTGAAAAGTGAAAGGATATTTTGGTCATTCCACCCTAATTGAACAGAAAAGTTGACGAAAGTTAGCCTTAATACTCAAACTCATGACAAAATTGAAAGCATAAAACCCAATTGAAAGGGCGTACCCGGTGCTTGACTTAGCTCCCGCTCTGCGCAGGGTCCGGGGAGGGGCCGGATCGCTTCGCGATCTGATGTACGCAGCCTTACCCTGCACTTTTTTGTGCAAAAGGTTGTTTCCCACGGCTTGAACGCATGACCTCAAAGTCACAAAACAGCAACCTTACCAGCTGTATTGTTGAAAGGTAACTTAAAATTATATGTGAATCAATAACTCTTCCGTATTGATCACATGTCAATTTACCTAAATCATGTGTGAACGAACACATAATTTTCAAGATTTTACTATACGTACAATTTCACATTCACACATATAATTATGCATACTCACAAGCCTATTATACACAGGTCGTTGGTCAGTGGTAGATCTAGACATTCGGGTAGGGGGTATACATTTTTCAAAAAAAAATTATCTCATATATTCAAGTTAATTAAAAAAATTCACAATTAATAAAAAAAACTAATAAATTAGATTAAAAAAGTACCTAATACCTTGAACAGTCCTGATTTTCGTACGCGAGACGACCATAAATAAAAACACTTAAAAATTATATATGACCACATATAATACAGGTAACACGTTAAGATATATATCCACATAAATAACTCATTTTTTTCAACTAATTTTAAATAAATAAATAAAATGTTGGAAATAAATCATAAAATTTAAATGGTGCTTTTTTTTTTAACTAAATTTATTTCATTTTTTAACCATGAAGTTTTCTGTAATATAAAGAAAAGAATGCATAACTTTAAAGCCCAATATAATGTTAGAAATATTTGTGTGAATGAGATGTCTCATATGTGACTATGTGGGTTTTACTTTGTCTCACATTTGTAGGGTGAACACAAAATGGTTGGTTTATAAGGATAAACCTCATAACGTGTTTCAAGGTCTTGTGATAGATTTTACTAAAGGTCCTACCCTCGCGCGAAGGGGGTTACAAAAACGGGTTTCGGATCCAAATTTGTTTAAACCAACGCGTCGCTCGCACGATCTACGGACACGAATGCAGCTCCCAAAAACGGGGTTCGCGAGCGGCAGTTTTTTACGTTCTTTCTTTTTTGAAACTGATGCATTTTTTAATACAACGAAATATATATTTTTTTTTACACTACGCGCAAAAATTTTAGCGGTCTCCGGGGAGATCCCTTCCCCCACTATAGGTCCGCCCCTGTCGTTGGTGAAACATGTAGTGTTAGTGTTAAATAGATTGTTAGATTTTAACAACACGCGCCTTTCATGTATAACACTTTTAAGTTTTAACATGACTACTTTAGGGCAGGGCGTCATCAGTCAAATCAATTGGTCACTCGTTCACATAGACATCACATTATTCTCATCAATCATCACCAAAATTGTAGAAATCGCTAGCCGCTAGTCGGACGTGTAGTGAGGACTAAGAATTAATTGGAATTGATATATATATAAAAGTAAAACTTTTCAATTATATAAATATTTCAACTAATTAGTTGGTCTTGTTGTTACCAATTACATTTTTCCGTCTTTTAAAAACCCTACAAACTTTTTAAAATTGAGCTTTAAAAAGCCAAATATATTTTACAAAATAGGTTTGAAATCCATTTTCCCAACTCCCACACCATGCGTCTCCACGTGACCATTCTTTTAGGGTTACAGCCCGCACAAAAGCACAACCACAACACAAGTCAGCTGCCATCGCAGTCCGCGGCGCTACCACACAATTACCCATTCTCGTGTTGGTTCTGGTCTTGCCACCACCCTATCATCTAAAATAGTTTTGCAATCGAAGGTAAAACAATTTTTTATGTTCTTGCCGGCGAATAACGATTGCCGGCGATCTAATTTGGTTGAAATTGGTCCGATCAGTACAACCCATGACCGACTAGCGATTTTTAGCTACGATTTGGTAAAATCAAGGCGACAGAGCTCCCCGACTAGGCACCGATTAATTGGCCGTCTAGTCCGCTTTACAACATTGATCCTCTTCACTCGTTAATATATCCCTTATTCAATGAGGAAAATGTCCTCATTCGAATCACCTTGGCGATTCAATTTTTTAAGTTTTTTTTCTGAACAACACTTTTTTTCACTTTTATTCACTATGAGACTTGAACCCTCAACATATTTTAGGGAGAAACATATTAACAGTCACCTTGTACCATTGGGACAAATGCACTTTGATAATTTGTATATCTTAAATTTATTAATTAAAACTTGTTGAGATTCAATATAAAATGTAATAATTGCTAGCTATAGTTAAAAATAACATAAATAAACTGTGGAAATAAAAAAATTAATCAATCTAAATGGTAGATTTCATCACAACTAAAAAAAGTACAATACATAAAAATAAAATCCAAGAATATATTAATTGCTCCCAATCCCACCGTTTTAAAATTTCGGGTTTCATTTAAATCATTGTCATGAGTGCTAGTCCGGTAGCTGGTCGTCAAATTGAGTGTAGAATTGGAACTCATATACTATTCTTTGGATTTCCACCTCTCGTTTCTTCATCTCTCTCATTTCCGTCCTTATCGCCTCAAATTCGTTTCTTTGCCTTTGCCTACTTATAATTTCGTTGAATTTAATCAACCAATAGCTTCTGAAATGGTTCCCATCGAGGTTGGGACGGGTTCATCGTGGCTCCATTTTCTACACGTTAATTTATCATGCATGGTGGTTGATGGTATTGTTGTGAGCAGGCCCGGCCCATAGCATGGGAGAAGTGAGCCGTCGCCCCGGACCCAATATTTTGAGGGACCCAAAATAAAAAAAAAAAAAACATTATAACCATATCTTTCTAATTTCAATATAAAAACTATCATGCAACATGGTGGTTAAAACACTTCATACAATAACAAGAGGTCACAGATTCAAGACCCATTCCTTACACAACATTTTGATTAATCATCCTCTTAATTCTTTTACTTCATCCTTTTTTACATTTTGATTAATCATCCTCTTAATTCTTTTACTTCATCTTTTAATAATAAATTCCAAAATAAAAATCAAGAAAAATATTTGTAAATTTTTCACAAATTTCTAGAAAAATAGTTTACATATTTTGAGTATTTAATCTATCTATTTAGTTTAAAATAGATTAAAATACCCAAAAAATTTGAGAAAGCCTTGAGGTTTTCATTGATTTATAAGATAAATTATTTTACAATTTTTCTAACGGGGCGATGTGGGATAGGTTTATAAAAATTTAGTGAAAAGAAAGAAACTTTTAAGTATTCTTTTAAAAATGCAGTTAGATTGTTTCGATCTTTCAAACTTATGATAGTTTAACTACATATTATCAACGAAGCTAGGAACGTCGTTTGATCATTCTAAGTTGCTATGTTTATTGTCATAACTTTAATCCTCGTTTTAAGAAAATAAGTTTATATAATTGATAATTCGTTCGTACATAGAGGGCCTCTTTTTTCCGTCTCGTCCCGGGCACTTAAATTCTCGGGGCCGGCCCTGAGGAATATAAACTCAAAGCGCGCATAGAAGCCATCCAGTTTCGAGGTTTTGCCTTGGTACAATATGCGAGAGTATCGGAATATTGAGAGCAAAAGTGCTGATAACGTGTTACAATATAGAGAGAATATTGAAGGGAATCGACTGATTTCATTGATTAATTCTTATTCCAGATACATACAACACATATATATACTAATACAAGTGAAACCCTAGAAGCCCATAACTACTAGGCCGGGCCATAAAATGATCTGTTTTATAACATCACTCGAATATTAGACCAAACGCAGTTGAAAAAAGTTATTAATAAGTAAACAAAGATAAGATTGCTTGTGGCGCTGCCAAATATAAATTGACTATGGAGTCGCATCATATCCTTCATCTTTATCATGTGTATAATCATACAACAATCACTCACAACTCATTTCATATACACGTTCTGTCATTTTCAGTCCAAACATTCTGAAGATATGGGTTTTTAGTCCCCTGACGTTGTAAAAGTTGCCAAAATGGTCCCTCTGTCAGTTAAAGTTAACTGAAACGGTGAAAAGACCATAGTGCCTCACAACAGCTTCCAGATTTATATAATCTGCGATATCCAAATAATTATATGATCTGCTATTAAAAATATGTTTTTGATAAATTAAAAGACATTAAACAAACACTCTAAATTTTTATTTAAAATTGAGGTTTTTGCTTAACATTTTTTAGATGAAACAGTCGAGATTTTTCACTTGTTAGCTAGATTTTGCCACATGCAAGTATTCAATTGGTCAAAAGCTAAGAGCAAGTCGTCTCGGGTTTCCCCACTCTTCCTCGCTTCCACGTCAGCGTCACATCAGTTTTCCCTGGTTTCCTCACTTTTCCTCATTTTACGTGCTGTCATTCCACTTTTCTCCATATCATTCCCACTTTTCCACTTTTTTTTTTCTCCCACCATTCGATGAATCCCGGCTTCTACTCCCCGAGAAACCCCATCCCGAATATGGAGGGGTGGTGTTCCCATCCGGCCCCGGCCATTTCCCATTTCTTCCCGAACGCCACTCCGAGTGGCCTAAAATGGTAAGTTTGAACCGGTCTACATGCTATTCTCTTAAAAAAAAAAAAATCATTTCTTTCTCCTTATGTTGTATGCACATGACGATTCTATGATGAACAATGAAAGGATAGGGTGGGTTGTCATTGTCAAATAGTAAGACTTGTTGTGTGTTGGAGAATTTTCTTCACCCCACATTATTAAAGTTGATTCGTCTCATTGTTGATAAGTCTTTCCAAAATTCAACTCCATACCCGAGAACATTTACATGATTGCTTTATTTGGTGATATAAGAATGAAAACACTTTCATTCCTTTCATTATAATTGTAGTAGCTGGTGCAATGTAATTCTCAATCTTGTAGATTGGACTTGCAAGTTGTAACTCAGCCTAATATCGTTTTGTGGTGTTGTAATACTTCTTCTTGCTAGTTACCTTTACTAAATTTTGTTTTTTAAATACAATATTATAGTTATTTTAATTTCTTTTTTACTTAAACTATATTTATTATAGTAAAAAGATGAAAAAAGGAAAAAAAAATATGAAGAGATATGAATCACAATTGGCTCTATACAGGACTATCTCCGAGATTTTGAGTGCTAATTTGTGGGCAATAAAATCGGTCCTTTATACAAAAAATTTCATATCTTTGTAATAATTGAGTTAACACTCTAATGAGTTTATGGATATACTATGTAATTTATAATTGGGTGCAACTTCAATGGATTATCAAGGTAAATGAGTTAGATATAGAAAATTGATCCTAAATTATACGTGCTTCTGTAATAGAAATAATTTTATATGTAGGAAATACAAGAAATAAAGTTCTTTATGCGTTCACCCGGTCACACCTATTGCACCTCTTCAATGCTTGATTCTATTATTATTAGTGTTTAATAGATGAGACTAATCACAAGAAGAAAAAATGTTGACCTAATTAATATACTATGTTGTACGGATGATTACTACGCATTCTTTCTCTCTCTTTCTTTATACGGTTATACCTTCTTAAAATGATTCATAATCTATACATCTAAGTAAATTTAGTGACTAATGATTTTTAATTTAAGTGGTTAGCATGAAATGTGAACTTAGAGTTATTCTACTGGAAAGTCTTAGGTTTAAATTTGTGATGGGAAGAAAGTATACATCGGATAAAGGCCACCGGTTCGAACCTAAGGAAGGAAGAGAGTTTACAAATTCTATCCGGTTTCCGATTATATAAGGGGTACGATCTCACAGGGGTCGTGGAATCAACCTAACAACCTTTGGTATATCATCGGATCACTGGTGTCTAGCACTAAAAATTTTCTATCGTTCAATAGAAAAAAGTAAATTCAGTGACCATTTTGGCATATTCAAAGCTCATAATTCACGCCTTCACGGGTCCCCAGATTCAAGAGCTCTTGTTTAGCTAAATTTGTAACATTAACCTCATGTGTTCTTCTCGGTCCATGTGCCTTCCAAACTCTTTTGCTTTCTTTTTATTTGATTATTACGTAATCAAGTAGGATCGAGTACATTTGTTTCAATTTATACTGAGTACTTGGTTGAATTCTCTTTTACTTAGACCACAAAGTTATACTTAGACAAAGGATTTTCTCGCAAAGTGGGTTTCATTCAGAATTGATGGGACGGTGCTGACATGTTTTCAGCAATTCGTTGGGTGAAAATCTAATATGTTTGCCATGATGAGACGAGAAAAAAAAAGAGTAATCAAGTAGGGCCAGAGGTGCATAAAGTAACAACATGACATGTGAAAAACCGAACCTGTTAATTGGTGATGAGGGCAAAACGGTTTTTTGACAAAATAGTCAGCTCAAAAAACGGTTTATAAACCCCAAAGACCCAAACCGATATAAACAACATAATCGATGTTTAAAAAACGTCTTTTCTAATATATGGACCGGCTACTGGCTTAGTTAATGGATTACAAACCGGTTCACACACTTGAATGTTCAAACTTGTTTCAAACCGGTGGTTTCAAGCGGTTCACAAACCGATGCAAAAATCGATTCAAACCAGTTATGGCTCAAAACCTTTTTTTTGCGCACCTCTAAGTAGGGGTGTGAATATATTTCACATATATAAACCAGTGAGGTTGTATATTATGATAAATGGAAAAAAAAAAAAACCTTCAAATTATGACTAGAAGGCGTGGCCCAGCCATGACGTGATTGGCAACGCCTACTTTTGAGGGCAAGGGGCAGTTTCAGGCTTAGGTGATGATGGGTAACGCCCCATGCACCCCCTTGGTATAATATGCAAAACTAATAAAAGAAATAGACACACTAAATGATGGATATAAAATTCTCCCTCCTTCATGACACTGCCATCACCACTTACCAACGGGTGTCTAGCTGGGTTGGATAAGGCTTGGGGCTTTCCTATGGGAGGTCTCAAGTTCGAATCCCACGCCGGGCGGCCTTAAGGTACCCGACACTATGCGGGAAGGCTTAACGCTGTGAGTGTAGTCCCTTGCGGTGCTCAGATCAAGTGGTGTTAAGTAGAGGTGAATCACCGCCACAATGCCTTTCGGGGAGGATCTCGTGGGTACCAAAATGGTACCGGGTTCAGGGGTACCCTGCATTTACTCCCTTTTTTTCACTTTTATGTGTCACTACACTTGGTAAAATTTGTTGCATTGAATAAGATCTTAACTTGATCGCGTGTCTTAAAATAATATGTTTTCCTCTCATCTTAATTAATATCTTATCATCATTCTTTTTGTAGGAAAGAGTGTTGGGGCCGGTTCAGCTAAGGTGGCAGCAATAGTGGCGGGTATAGGTGTTGCTATAGGGCTATTGTCTACCATCTGCTATTGCATTAGATCTTCGACACGAAAACAAGGTTAGTTCATTATAACGTGTTTGTCAATACTATTTCTTTCGAGAAACAAGATTAAATATATATAACATATAGCTAGAAACATGTTTTCGTTGGTGCAGATTTGTGAAGATCGATGATATATGTAACAAGTTGTAGACTTGCAACGTTATCTGTTTAACGGACTATATGAAACAAGTTAAATATAACTTTAAATTGTTATGTTAATAATATATTTCCTGTATATATCAATTACAGTTTATTGTCTCGATTTGGGTTATACTTTATAGGGGAATTGGACTCAAATACTCCCAACTGGCACTCCCTACTTTAGAAATAGCCCCCACCACCCCCTACTTTCACAGCATTTACCTGTAACACCTTCCGTTTATTTTAAAGATAACCCCGTTAGCTGATTAGTTGGTCTGGTCCCACCCATGCCTACATGGCATCCCACGTGTAAATGTTGAAGTTGAAGTTATCTATTTTTACACGTGAGATGCCATGTAGGCATGGTTGGGACCAGACCAACTAATCAGCTAACGGGGTTATCTTTAAAATAGACGGAAAGTGTTACAGGTAAATGTTGTGAAAGTACGGGGTTATCTTTAAAATAGACGGAAGGTGTTACACAATGTGTACTATATATTATTATTACATTTAACAAGTGAGTCACCATGATCATTTGCGACCCAAAATCACAAAAATCGTAAAATCAACTATTGCCTCGTCGTTGAGAAACAAAAGTGATAATTTATTTAACTTTATTAGATTAATTTTTTAAACCTAATATAAAATTTTGCTAGAACTAAAAACAAAATGTTCCTCAGAAATTGCTCAAAAATTGTTTCTTTTCGGTTGCAAAATGGTCGCTATATTGCAGCGTTATGAAAATAGTCGTACAATTGTAACAGGAATAAAAAAAATAATCTTGGTTACGTATTGATCGTAAGCTTACTGAAACTTATGAAAAGAAAAGGTTAAGGGGCTGTTTGATAAATCTGACTGAGTATGATCTGACTGAGTCAGAAGCTGACCCAGTTAGAAGTTCTGACTGA
>WOUH02000007.1:8174998-8187671 GCA_009936405.2 Stevia rebaudiana
GAGGGTTGTCAATATACTGTTTTACAATTTTTAGAAAATTGAGGGGGTGAAAGTGTCAAACTTGAAAATCCAGGGGTGCAATTGTCACTGGGAAACCCCACCGACATTGCAAATTAAGGTACATTAAATTTTTTAAATTCACCGTTTGACCCGTTATCCATTTTCACATTGCTTGGTTGATAGTGTCTTTTGGAAATCTAGTTTACTTTTTTGACAAATTTATATATATATGGACCCTTTTATAGAAATAAGAAGAAATTGTAGTCGAAAACGACTACAACTAGAATAAGAGTTAGTTACTCATTGATAGAAATAAGCAACCCCCACTCAAATTTAAAACTTAATTCTCACTCATCATATCATATTTAATCATGAAATTAGAAGATGTTTCTACAAAAAAGATTGAATTTAGATTCAGAAAACTTTCAGCTGATTAAACTAACCTTCCATGATGATGACCATATGAAAAAGTCAAATGCTGTGGTCCATGTTTTACTGCTCAAATAGCGGCTCTTTCTAACACAATATTACCATCTTTTTGAAACACTTAATTTCATTAATAATTACTTTACTTTATAATCCATTTTTTGTAATTACACATATGGTTCTTGTGGTTTGTAGAAAATAATAGGTCAAACGGGTACTAAGGATTTAAAGTAACATGTTTAGGCATTAAGGCTAACTTTCCCGTTAAATTATTATGAAATGACAAGAATACCCTTTGACTTTTTGAATAGTTATAGTCAAAGAGTGAAATTTGAAAGGGTATTTTGGGCCTTTCAGTACGCAAAGGTTAATAAAAGTTAGCCTTAACTCGTTATAAAACTAAAATCATAAAACCCAAATCTGTTACTTTAAACCTTTGGTGCCCAAATCAGTTACTCTAGGCAAACCAAAGGGACCATTTGTGTAATTAACATACTTTACAAAATTGCAAAACCTATCATGAAGGGGAAATCTGAGCGGTTCAAATATAAACTGATATGATTATAATCATGATCATGTTTTGCTTTACAGAATGTGAGACCAAGTGCTGATGACCTTCAAGAAGATTTGGCTCAAATTGTGACATCATGTTGGCAAGAGGATCCAAACGCTCGCCCAAATTTTACTCAAATTATAGAAATGCTTCATCATTATCTTTCAAAAACCGCACCCTCGCTCCCACCTCGGATTTTCACTTCCCAAAATGCGGTTTTTTTACCACCGTCCCCGGGTACAAGCACATTGATTGAAGACAGAGATGAAACGCCCATGGAAAAGAACCCGAAAGGTCTCTTCTCCTGCTTTTATCAGTGCTATTGATCAAAAGATGAAGGTAGTAAAAAATGGAGGTTATTTTGGGAATTTAGGACGTGTTTTTTCTTAGCTTGATTAGAGTAATGCTATTATTCACATGAAATTGAATTTGAATTTGTTTAAAAATGTATTGATGTAGAGTAGAAAAGGGGTAGGGTTGATGTGATGTTGTAGTTGTAGTTGTAGTTGTAGTTGTAGTTGTGAAACATGTGGCATCCAAAGGCTCTTTTATTTGTCCCCTTAGTTATATTGTACCGATCTTTTTATATTTTTTTTATTATTTTGAAAATGACGTAAAATAGTTATTTTAACTAAAATAACTTTTTGAACCAACAATTTCTAGTAAAATCCCAAGGAGTTTGTGGGTTTGGTTTTACTATGGGTGAGATTAGAAAATAATTTTATGACTCACAAATGTATCTTCTTCATCTTGTTTTTGGAGTCTATCCCACTCAAAGGGTTATCTTATGAGATTGACCATCTTGAATCGTTCTCTATCAATTAGTGCTTTTATTCTCGAATTCACCTTCCGCATCATGCCACCACAAAAGGATCCTTATTATGTCGACGATTCCAATCCGTCCATCACCGACCAACTAGCCCAACTCATCATCGCCACCACCAACGTTGCAAATGAACGCTCCGCACAACTTGCCGCCCTCATCAAAGCCACCGAAAATCTTAACACAAAACTCGACATCAAAACTGAAACCACGCCAAGCTAGTTAACCATATCGCCATCCTTTTCGACCAAATTTTGTCACCCAAAACACTCCTTGCTCAAACTCCACCCGCAAAAACAATGCCATCACCAAAACCTTCACCAACGGCTCCGACGCAACCGAGGTCGTTATCCGCACCGTTCCCACCAGTGAGTGTACGTAAAATGGTGATCACCTCAAACTAACACCCAACACCTTATTTTGTCGGCACCATTAACTCCCACACCTCAAACACCATCTTTTGTTACTTCTTTCGAAGATTCTATCAAACCACAACCCCACATTCCCTTATGCACATCCTTTTCACCAACGTTGCTCTTCAAACATTATTGTAGTTTCATAGGTGTTGACTGTTGAATCTGTGTCGAAGTCTTTTGGTCTCTCAATCCCTAGCAACTTTACACAAATGGACACACATGTTCTACTAGCCACAAAGTTGTTGATGTACTTAATTAATGTACTTGACGAAAGTCCTAAGAAACGGGTATCACAACATGCAGCCCGGACACGTTACTGGCGACCACCGTGGCGACCCATCAAAACTGCTCCGAATGCTACGGTACGACTCGAATGGCGACCACTGTGGTCTTCTCATTCCGTTCTTGAGGACAAGGACGTTTTGAAGGGGCGAGGAGTTGATATGATCCAAGTTGATATGATTCGGATGTTCAGTGCATGGGTATAGCCAGACCCACTAGACTTATACGTGCTCCAACTTGTTAGCCTTTTTGGGTGTGAAGTGGTCAAATCCCACTACTTATTTCAATTAGATTATGCATGCACGTAGGATTAGTTTATTCATATTTAGTCCATCAAATTAGGTTCACGATCCCATGTTTTAGAATGCATTAGTTGGAAGTTTATCTTTCAAGTTGTATATATCTATGTACATTGCTTTGAAGAAATATATATGAGAAATTGGTAAAAGTTGTATAAATCTTCAAGATAGATTTAGCCTTTTGTAGTAGGCAAACACTCCTAAAGAAATTAAGTAGAGAACTAGAACTTTATCAATTTTCTTCACACTAATTCTCAAATGAAACATACAATTTAAAGGAGTAAAAATGCATGGGAACCTAATAATCGGAAGCAACCGCAACATAAAATGAAAGTGGAATAACTAACTACTTCAACGTTGAAAGAAAGTTAAAACTAATATTAATCCTAAATGCTTGGAAACAAGAAACAACGTCAATGCAATATTTGAAGACGTGGGTGGTATGAATTGACTAGCTATGTAAGTCATCCGTATCAATACTCCCACCCTAAAAAACGTCCTTGTCCTCAAGGACGGTATATTCGGACCATGGCGGTCTCCATTCAAATCGGACAACAACATGCGGTGCGGTCTCAACGTAGCGCCATGGGGGTCGCCATTCCCGTCTCGATTGTACTTGGGCAAACGTGTGTGGGAACCCATCTAAAATCCTTCTTTTCTCTTTTACAAATTCACGTGAAAGTTGACCAATTACCTTAGTTTTTAAAACTTCAAATTGGATATGGCTTTGAAGTTGTGATCCTGTGAAGGTTGTAGCTTTACCCGGTTGAAGTATAGGTTTGGTAGCGGTGGGAGAGGATGGTTTTGGGATCAGTTTGGGCTTTGTTTTTTTGGTGTCAATGGGTTCGTTTTTTGGTTTTTAATGGGTGTATTTGATTTAGGAAGGGTTTTGGAGCAAACGGCTTCGTCGGGAAGTTCGTTTGTGTTTGTTCATTTAATAAATGAACGAACATGAACAAGAAATTTCGTTCGGTTAGTTAAATGAACGAACACGAACAAAGGCTTCGTTCGTTTATTTGTGTTCGTGAACGTTCAGTAAGCTGTTCGTTTACGTTCGTTTGTTTATGCCATTCATTAAATGTGTTTATATCCTTAAATTTTTAATGTTTGGTTTATTATCTTAAATTTTTATGTTTATAATTGTTATTTCAAGTTAATCAAACATTTCATGCTTATATTTTTATAAAATGATTTACTTTATAATCTTTTAATGTGATAAAATGTTTAACTCTACATGAACAAAGGTTTCGTTTGTTCGTTTGCGTTCGTGAACACATATAATCCTTAATGAACGAACACGAACAAGAATTTCCATTCGGTAAGCGTTCGTGAAAAAGTTGAATGCTTAACGAACTAACATGAACAAGGCTTTGTTCGGTTCGTTTACAGCCCTAATTATTACATCACAATCAGATGGTCCTTGTGGTTTGCAAAAAATAATAACAGGGTTGTGTACTAAGGCTCATTTCCGTTAAACTTCTTCGTTATATTAGGATGAAATGACTAAAATACCCTTTGACTTTTTTGAATAGTCAAAGTCAAACGGTATTTTCGTCATTATTTATTGAAAAATTTAATGGAAGATAGTTTTAATATCCCAACTTGTTACTTTCCACAAACCACATGGACCATTTGTGTAATTAACTCAAAAGTTTGTTATAATAGTTTTGTATTAGACAAATCGACCTTATCTTAGTGTATTATTGGCTAATGATACGTTATTCACCTGTTATATCAGTTGGCAACCAAATTTCGTAACAGTGGACAGACATGTGTATGTGCAAATAGAATACTTGTGCAAGAAGGTATATAATAAATTTGTTTCTGTTTTATATTTGATTAAATCCAAATGTGACACTTTTTTTTTATTGTTTTCTATCTTTATAAATCATTTGGGTAAATTGAGTATCTTTGGTAGTTAGTATGCTTACCTGTCTCTCTTGTAGGCATATATGAGAAGTTTACAAGTATGTTTTCAAAAGAAGTTCAGAAACTTAAAGTTGGCAATGGTTTTAGTGAAGGTGTGGTTCAGGTAATCAGTTTACACATGTTACAAAATATATTAAAAATAAAATAAAAAAATTCACAATTTAAAAACAGTGTAGCAATTAGTCCTCAAATATAATTGAATTTAGTATCAGCTACAAATTCAATACTTAATTGCGGTTCAATATACTTTTGCAGGGACCACTCATCAACGAGGCTGCTGTCCTGAAGGTTTTTTTTTCTTTCTTGAATTATTCAATGTGAACACGTTCGGATCAATTTAACTTTTTTTGTCAACATTACCCTGCAGGTTGAATCTTTTGTGCAAGATGCTACCTCGAAGGTTACATTTACAACATTAATCAAAATTTTATAATGTTCAATTTGTACATAATTCTGTCTTTTCTTCTGCCTCAAATGCACTTACCGAATCACACAAATACCCAAACTACCCTCGACTAACTAATATTGTCCTATTATTTTTTTTGTAATATTTTTTCTGGGAGTTTAAAGTATTTTTTAATACAGGGAGCTAAAGTTCTTGTGGGTGGTAAGAGGCACAACCTAGGGTTTACTTTTTATGAGCCTACAATTATAGGTGATGTCACCAATGAGATGCTCATAGCAAGGTAATCCCAAATTTTTATTATATTATTTTTGTTAATTCAAGTTTTTGAAATTTATAATTTGAGTTGAATTGAATTTTAATTTCTATTGCTACAGGCAGGAAGTATTTGGACCTGTTGCACCTGTTATACGGTTCAAAACCGAAGAAGAAGCTATACGGATTGCTAATGACACTAATGCAGGTTCTTATGAATGACTAATCTTCTACATTGATCCTTAATTATTTTGTTAATAGTAAAAATATAAATTCATTATACATGTGCAGGATTAGCTGCTTACATATTCACAAACAGTATCAAGCGTTCGTGGCGCGTGTCAGAGGCTCTTGAATATGGTATCGTTGGAGTCAACGAGGGATTGGTCTCTACAGAGGTATGTGGTCAACTTATGGCAATATGGGCGGGTCAGTAATGGGCTTTAGTTGTAATGGGTTTCTTTTGGACTTCTTTAACAAATTTTCAAATTAATTATGATAAATATTTATTCTAAATATTTGTGTAAAACGATCTATAAGACATTACCCAAATTGAAATAAGACATTTCGCTAATTATGTAATTTTTTATCGACCTGTTGAGATAAGACACTACCCATTTTGACCCGTTTACAAGTAAACGGGTCAAAATCTCCACTACTGTATTAAACGGATCACATACAGGTGGCTCCATTTGGAGGATTTAAGCAGTCTGGTTTAGGACGGGAAGGTTCTAAATATGGATTGGATGAGTATCTTGAAGTAAGTAGTATTAACACAACATATTATTTAAATTTCATATAGTTACACTTAATATCTGTTAAAAAGAAAAGAAAAAAACATGAGTTTCATTGTGGGTTAAATCTTATTTTCAGATCAAGTATGTGTGTATGGGAAACATGAGCTGATTCTGGTTCTGAAGTGATCGGTCTCGTAGATTAGTGAGTTTGATGTTGTTCAGGATGGTAAGATTGTAGGTTTGAATTTTGTGTATATGAATTCGAAGCCTGCTTTTATGACGAGAATAAGGGTGTAACCCAAAATGTTGTTACTTGCTCAATAAATAAAGTAGATTTGCGATGATATTTACAAGATACACTTGTTTCGGATTTGGTTTCTAAACACTAGCAGCACTTGCTAATGGCAAATACTAGTGATTATTAATATGACACCCAAAATATACACCATTTTGGTTTTTTATTAAAGATGATTACTATCTACTGTGGTACACGAGTGGATCTATAGTTGATTTACTTTTTAACATATATACATAAAATGGAAATATGAACTTGATATGTTACAGGAACTTTTATCTCATATGCTTATTTATTAAGAGATATACTTTACAGTTTCCTACATAAAATCAACAGCAGATATGCAGTAAACAATCTGCTCAAGAATTAATGACCGGGTTTTCTTTAATGCACCAATTAGGCTGATTAGACTCCAAATCTAAAGGCGAGATCTGCAAAGCTGTTTTATGAAACTTACCGAGGCTTGTTCGGTGACCTATACTTATGTATGTGATTCCTGCTTCATTGACTTTTTCATACAAGTGAGACTGCAAATATAAGCATGTATGATCATGTTAAGTTAAATCTCAAATTGGTCAAACACATCAACAAGTAATAATTATAATTATAAAATTCTTAAAAAAGAAACTGGACAAATGCCGCCCAAAAGAGTGTTTTCAATGCCTGAAATTAGATTGTCATCGAGGTAACATAACTTTTTGAATTAATTACAAAGACGGTCCTTGTGGTTTGTGGAAAGTAACAGGTTTTGTTTTATGTTTTCAATCTTGTAACGAGTTGAGTATTGAGGCTAATTTAACAGAAAAGTTAGATTTAATACCCAAACTCATTACAAAATTGAAAGCATAAAACCCAAACGTGTTACTTTAAACCTTAGTATTTAAACCTGTTAAACCGCAATGACAATTTGTGTAATTAACTCTTAACTTTTGTAATCATTGACACACTAACTAATTAAATTAAAAAACATCATTTTGCGTCATATTAACCGACCCATATGAAAAACTACTGATTTCTGGCAAAACCATTTTGACCTATTACCCACCTCACCCATTTCGGCTACTATATTATTATTATTAAATAAGAAGTACCTCGTTGGCTTCATCTAGAGCACTAGTGGATTCATCCAAGAGAACGAGGTCTGGTCGTGCAAGCAACAAGCGCGCAAACGCAAGCCGTTGCTGCTCACCAAGTGAAAGAACACTAGACCATTCGTTGATTGTATCGAGCCCACTAAACCGTGGCAACAAGTAGCCAAGATGTACATCTTCTAAAGCTTTTGTTAAATCATCCGTGTTAGGTACCAAAAATCGCCCACTAACCGCTCCAGACCCCGGTTGATCATTAAAAAATGGCAACAAGTCTGCAAAATGATATCAGCCTTCAATACATCTATCTATACTCTATAATAAAAGAGTAAAAATACGAACACGTGTCACTCAAACTTTTTTCCGCTTTTCTTTCCTATAAGCTCTCTTTCATATCTAATTTAATACTAATAATTTTAAATAACTAAATATAAAAAAATTACTCTTTTAGTATACTAACTTATTGAACTTATTAAATGAAAGATTTCAATCATATCTTATTTTAAATATAATTTTATACTTCTTACAATTTTCATTATGTGTTTATTTCACCAATGATTGATATGACATTTAACATACGATTTTTCATAAAAACTCTCGGTTTACAACATGTTACGTTTATTTAACCTATGTAATACATGAGTTTCTAACCTAGTGTATCAACATAGTAACAAAGTCATTTGTAACATGTTATGATCACATACCATCTGATCTGGATTTACGCGGTGAGGAATCTTGATTAGTGGGCCATGTGGGATAAAGCAATTGTTGTCGAAGGGTTCCTAAAACCATATATGGTCTTTGAGGAAGGAAAAATACGCCTTTGAAATCGCGGTAATTTGATTTTTTATCGTCAATATTTATTTCACCACGACTTGTAGTTTCATTGGGAGCAGTATCTGGTGGATGTTTAGCATAAAATGTGATTTTTCCACTACCCGCTCGCCAAAGACCAGCAATAGCTCTTAACAAAGAAGTTTTCCCACTCCCACTTGGTCCAGTAATCTGTTATTAATCTAACACAATTAGTTAGGGCTCGCAAAACATGTCTAAATAAGTTAAACGGGTCCTAAACACAAACATGACATATTTCACTAGATGTGTCAATTACCCAAAACATGAATACGAATCTGATAATGATAATAAACTGGTTACACAAATATGACATGTTTAACACGACTAATATTAAAAAAATAACAAGTCCCGAAAAAAATTCAATCCAAAATATGCTTAAAGAACAATTCGCAACATTATTTAAAAAAAAAAAGTCCATTATAAAATTTAACCTGGGTATATTTCATTATTTTTAAAAAATTTAGGTATTTGCAGGTGTAATCGTGACATCAATAGGTCAATTGGGTTGACACTTGTATAGACACGGTATTCGTCATTGTTTAACTCAAACCAAACTTGTTTAATTTCCTGTCGTATCATTTTGTGGTAATAAGTACTTGTTAGAAATTGTTAGCCTATAATTTAAGTAAACTATGAAGTTGACTGTAAGATGCAAGAAGAGTTCTAACCAGCAAATGCTCATTGCTGTAGACTGTTATTGACAAATGCCTGATAAGTAAGGCTTTATTTGTGGGAGTTTGTACAGATAATTTCTCAATCTCCAACAACTTTTGTTTATTCGAAGGTTTGTCGGACCGAAGAAAGGGTGAATCTTTCAAATTGATGTAAGTCAGTTGAATCTCATCAAAGGGTTCCAGAGGATCATTAACATTGATGTAGTCCAAAACATCATCAAATTCCCCTGCATGATTATGTAAAATTTAATTTTTATATTTTGATTAGAAGTTGGGATGAACAGTGTACCTAATCGATCAATGACAGCTGAAAAGGCACTGATAGCCTGAAATTGATAAACAATGAGGGAAAAATCTCCAAGAATATGATTGAAGGCAGAAACACATTGATTTATAACACCAAATTCTATCTTTCCGGAGAAATACCGGGGTGAAACAACTGCAGCAGGAAGGATTTGAATCAGGTGGCGGTAACTGCTAGTGAAAAACTCCAGATTTCTTGTACATATCAGTAATTGCTGCAAATTCAACGAGCATTGATTTAACAAAATATAAATGTGTTGCTAGTAATGCTGGAACTTTAGGGTTAACCCAACAATTAAAAAATAAGAATGTGAATATGATTGGAAAAGATGATGAAATGTTGGATCAACTGCTGTGAAAGAGATATGATTACAATAATGCCATATTCATATTTGAGTTAATAACACCGATTGTCCCATTAGTTTTCGAAAAGTAACAAGTTTTGGTATTGCAGGTTTAAAGTAACAAGTTTCAGTTTTATGAGGCATTAAAATAGAGTGAAATGACGAAATGCCCTTTTTTTACCCTTTGACTATTCAAAATAGGGTATTTTGGTCATTTCACCCTTATCTAACGAAAAAATTAACGAAAGTTATATTGGAGACCTAAACTCGTTACAATTTTGAAATAAATTAAACCCATACATGTTACTTTCGGCAAAGCATATGACTGCCTATTTAGTTAACTAGTTAATATTATATAGAAAACTAACATTTTAGATCGTAATATAAGCATACAAATGTAAGGGATCATACAGTTAAATTCTCAAAAGCACGTCTGAACAGCTTCAAAAGGAGTTTAATTTCGTTTTCCTCGCCACCATAAAACGCAATTGACTCAGCGTTTTCTCGAATACGTATAATCCCAAAACGAAAATCTGCTTCCATTTTTTCTTGCATGAAATTTAAGTTGATCAGCCCCTAAAAAATAGGAAAAAAATGATTATGTTGCCACTTTTAAAACCCATAAGTTTGCCTCCAAAGATAAAAATCGCAAGTACCTTCCCAAGGAAAACACTGATGGCGGTTCCGCCAAGTGAATATATTAAAAGAACACCAAAAAGAGGTGGATATATGCTAAACAATATGTTGCTGAAAGATATTAAATCGACCACTGCATTGAAGAGTGTTAAAGACAATGAAAGTGATGTTCCTGTGAAAGAACTTAGATCATCAACAATTCTTTGATCTGGATTATCAATTAGTGATTGAGACTGAATTTGATAAAATGTTTGATTCTTGAGATATCCTTCCATGTAATATTTAGTCATCCAAGCTCTCCATCTCAAAGCAAGAACTTCTCTTGCATAATCTCTGATTACAAAAATCTGCAAAAACCACAAAGCTAAAACATATTTCATCACTTTAACACCGTAAATAAATCTCAAATTGATTGCAAACAGAAGATATGCTTCACGCAACCAAAACAAACAAAAAAAATGAGATCCTTGTGAGCAAAGAGAACCAGATTTGATGATATAATGAGCCGAATGAAACAATGTAATGTAGTAATATGTGTATGATTTATGTAGATATGAATGCTACGTTTCTACCAACATGTTTCACAATTTTGGCGGGAAAAAATATCAAGTAGACATGTGATCAATACCTAAAAGAATGCAGCAATGTGCTCACCGGAATTCCACCAGCAAAAGCAGCGATGTAATACAATAGTTGTTTGTGAAACTGTTTTTGGTCTTTGTCTGGAACAATTTAAGAAAATGGCAGATTAACAATCAGATATGTTGTTTGATCAACAATTAACACCAAATATGCAAAAAAGTTTACAATCCTTACCAGCAAGTGCATTATAGAAGTCGCGACCTAGAAAATTGAAACCTACATTGATTCCGGTGGTTCCCAAAGTTAGGGCAAACACAATCGCTAATCGTGTTCTTGCCTCAACTTTATCATCGGAATACCAATACGGAGCAGCGATTTTATAGAATCTCCGGTAAATCGTGACCAAATCAGGGCCCTTTCTACGCGCATTCTGATAAAAATCAACAAAAAACGAAAGAGACGCGTCAAATCTCTGTATGCATAATTTTCGGATTTGAGAATCGTAATAAAGCGATACCTCCTCCGTTTTCTGGCGCAGAAGTGGTGGAGTAACCGGCGGATCTGCCGGAGATGTTGAAGACGTCGAAAGAGGTATGAATTGGTGCCTCGGTTCCATTTCCAGAAGCTTGTTCGATGGAATCGCCATGAAAATGGTGAAGATATTACAGGAAAATCAAATGCGATTGTTGTTGAATCACCAGAGGTGGTTGGTATATATGTATGTGTTGGAAAATTAACGGCAAAAACTACTTTTGACTTGCCTCTCATTACCTATTTGAGTTAATTACCATTTGTATTTAAAACCCAATGATGTTGAATGACAGATATGTCCCTCGTCAACAGTGTCTTTTGTTCATCTGAGAGCATTGTTTGACACACGTTTTAGGGCTATGCTTCCACCTCTCCTCCTTTTCTTTTCTTCTTACCCCTTGACATGCAAAGAGAGAGAGGGAGAGGGATGATCGACGTCCTTCCACGGCTCAGGCGATGGCCACGGTGGACTGGGATGACGTTGACGTTGCTCGAAACTCAAAGACAATCTTTGTAGCGACTGTATCTGTGATAAATTTAAGAATCCGGTGAGGCAAAGAGGAGATTGATCAACATATGTGAATACGATGATCAAATAGTCTTTGTGTATAAATTTGATTAAATATGCCTTAATTTTGAGTTTTATAGCACAATACTTTGTGGAATTTACAGGGGTTATAGCCTTATAGGTAAATTGAAAGAAGGATAGAGAGTCAGTTTCATCCTACATTAATTGGTTTGATAGTCGAGGCAAGTAAGTCTAACACGCAGTTTCTTTAGGCAAGCTATGCTTGAAATGCTATCAACTTAGATGGCACCTGAATTTCAAATTAAGATAAACCAACTTGATGCATTGAAAGCAGAACTCAAGTGCAGAATTTTTGTAAGAACAGGTCACAATGCTTTTCACACAGGTATAATCTGTCTGTTTCATCTCTTTTTCCACACAAGGAATATCAATCTATGGTTCTGAAACGTTTGTTCTTCTACGTTACTAAGGGGTTTATCATCATGATCGAATTCTTTTTAGTTGATTATATTTCTGTTAGTCGTTAGTTCAAATGTTGATGTTTATTGCTGCAGCATCCAGTGGCGAACCCAGAATTTTTTTTCATAGGGGTCGAAATTTTCTTAATGTCGTTTGAGTATTATGATATAGTAATTTTTTTTTAATTTTTGATCGGGTCGGTTAGGTCGAATCGGGTCTGGTCAAGATAAAGAAAGAGAACAAAACTAAATCTC
>WOUH02000007.1:8211486-8225620 GCA_009936405.2 Stevia rebaudiana
GACCAGTGCAGAGTTGCAGGCTTTCTCTGTAAAGTTTGACTTTCTCTATTCGTGTATACGGTAAGAATATGGTAAGAATATGCTGCTGTTTAATAGCAGGATCAGGTAAGAACATAGCAGGATCAGGACCTGTGTTGGTGATGATAAATGTGCTGCTGTTTTAGCATGTTTCTATGTCTTGGTAAGTCATCTTTAATACATCTGTGCAATATTTCATGGGTCAAAATTGTTAAAAAAAAGGGTTTATAGGAGACTGATATATATGAAAACAACCTACAAGATGCAGAAGTTATAAAAGGTTTTCTGGTTACTAAGATTGGTATGTAAAACTGATGAAAGAGATTCAACATTTGGTTGTAAGTGCCTATTAAAAAAATGAGAAATTACATACACACACAAAGGGTAAAAACGTAAAATCACACAAGCCCGTAAGCTATCTTATAAAAAATGCGGTTTGGTCTTCTTTAATTACGCTCCTATATGTTTATCTTTTATTTCCTTTTTTATATATATGATTTTGATTAATCTTATGTAGGATTAAGCTCTGGTGGAATACATCAGGATCCATGATAGAATTGCCATAATTCAGTAAATGTTGCAAAAGAGAAATCACCTTGCATCATATTTATTGATGAAATTGATGCTATTGGCACAAAGCGGTTTGATAGGTATGCTTACCATTCTGTTAATCTCAAACATAATTGCCAATTTCATCCTTTTATTTTGGAAAGGGCCCGGATCATGCAGGTCTCTCATTTTTAGGTTATGCATTATCATTATTCATTTTAAATTCTGTTTTGTTAACATGTTAGATTCACTCCCGGAAGATGAATGTTCACCCAGATGTCAACTTTGAAGAGTTGGCGCTTATAAAACTTAAAATGTGCATATTTGTTTACTGTAGTGTGTAGTGCTTATTTGTGGTAATTGATATGTGTAAAGCTTATGACCGAAGCATTTTCATGACTAATAATACTTTGGGTGTTTTGGATTTTATTTTTAATTATTATGTTTTGCCTAATATTTTTTATTCGTTTTTTTTTGTTATTTGATTGAGTTGTGTACTAAATTTCATGAGATGATTTAACGAGCTAACATAAAATGATTACCGCTTTGTAAATTGTCCCCGCCGCCGCATCGCGCGGGTATCTTACTAGTTTGTTTAAAATGTATATCGTGTTGTCATGGTATGTGGCTTGAAAATATTTGATTTGAGCTGAAACGAGCCGAGTCAAGCACTCAAGACTAAGCTTAGCTGAGGTTAGCTCGACTTGTTTCACCATTGGACTCGTTTAAATCCTAAGCTTATTAGTTACATATATTACGTATGCGTTCACCTAACTCGAAAAGAACCTAGCTAGAATCATAATACAATAATCGGACTTTTCTATTTTACCTTGAAGAGCGTGTAACATTTACTTCTTTTTTGGTAAGATTGTAGTGTGAATAGTGAAACGTGATATTGATATAACTTAGAAAGTCATTTAGGTTTATATATAAATTTACCAACATGACATCGTCGGTGAAGTAGAGTAAATGTTAAGCATAATAGTTGTCCATCAATAAATAAGTAAATAAATAATAACTTACTCTTATTATATATATGGTTGCATGTTACCAATGAGCCATGCATATCAATTATCTTTGCAATTGAGAGAGCTTTTTATTATAAAGATGATGAGACATTGGTTTTCCATTCTTGCATTGGTTGTATTAGGAGCGGCTGTTGGCGGCACTCAGGCGGCAATAGGGTTGCCACCTGAGTCTGCACCGTTGATCCGACATTTCTATAAGGTACACAACACGTGTGCCAACGTGGAGCCATTTGTTCGGCACCAAGTACAACTCATATGGGCTAATGACCCAACGGTTGCTCCAAAGCTGATCAAGTTGCTATATGCTGACTGCATGATTAATGTACGTCCCTTGATCTCTCACATTCAAACATCAATATGTTTATTACTATTTTAATTTTTATGTCTTGGTCAATGCAATTAGCATGAAAGACAATACATGTACATGTGTATATGTATGTATATAGATATACAAATATACATACACATAGGGAGTCATTGAAGAGTTGATAACGTTTTTTACGCAACTCTATCGAAGAGTGAAAAAAGGCTTTTTTTGTGGATGGATCTACCCGCAGTCAACACCTTTCTCCTTAGGGAATTGACGGCCAATAATAATATATATGTTTAAAAAAAAATAAACTTAAAAACAGAGTAAACTAACTGTTTGATGTTTAAACTTTAGAAAATCAAAATAGAAAATTCTATGAGAAATCATTTTAGTTTAGTTACTTTTTAGGTTCTATAAAAAAGTTTCTGTGTATGTATAAGTTCGACATGTTAGTATGTTACATTAGGTAGCTTAAAATATAATATTTTAAGGTGGAAATTTATTCACCTTTTAACTGTTAAACATAACTTGGCTATGCTTAGAAAATTTAAAAGAACACGTAATAATCAAATAATCTATTTATTTTAAGGTGAATTTTACGTCTTTTAACTTCTAAACATAGCCTGGCTATGCTTAGAAAATCTAAACAATCACATGATAACCATATAATCTAATTTAAAACACAATCCAAATCGTTTTGGAACGAAAGCTAACATGAGAACAAAATAACAGGGATGTGATGCATCGATTCTTTTGGACGGGCCAGATACAGAGAAATCATCACCAAAGGCCCGGGGACTAGCAGCATTTGTGCTTATCGACAATATCAAACGTGTCTTGGAAGCACGGTGCCCAGGAGCCGTTTCATGTGCTGACATCCTCAACCTTGCAGCCCGAGACGCGGTTTATTTTGTAAGTGAAACCATCTTACACTAAACAAGAAATATAATCTTTTTTGTATAACAACTTTTTACTACTAATATTGAATATCTAAAAATACAATCTTACACCAATTTTGTAAAGGCAATCAACAATGCCAACGAGTATATATAATGTACATTTGGAATAAGTGTTTGACTGACGTCGTAAGTTAACTTTATATGTAATATTTTGACAGTCTGGTGGACCGTCTTATCCGGTTTTCTTGGGTAGAAGAGACGGGCTTGTATCGAAAGCAGAATGGGTCGACTTTCCCTCGCCTTCGATGTCTTGGGAATCGACTTTGGAATACTTCAAATCTAAAGAATTAGATGTGCAAGACATGGCTACACTCCTTGGTAAGCCATCCATGTTCAAAACGTATAATTTTAAAAAATACAACCATTAAAATTGTTCCATTCAAAAAGTTAGACTATTATTATATGAATAATATTTTTGTATCATAACACGACGGTTATATGAATAAAATAGACAAAAACATGTTTTCAACTCAACCAAATCCATACTTTAAGTCTTTAACATGTTTGCATCTTAACCAAATCGATACTTAGATCGCGAAAAAACAAACCATCGCGCTTGTTAGTCACATTCTCTATAACATATTTTCTTAAATTTATAACTTTCAGGAGCACATACGATGGGCCGAGTTCGATGTAGTAACATTCTTGATCGCTTATACAATTTCAACAAAACCGGAAAACCAGATCCCACAATGGAAGAATCAACATTGAGTTACTTGAGCAAACAATGCCCTCCAAAAGTGAGACTGGGTCAACCCAACCCGCTCATAAACTTAAACCCACGTAACCCGACCCACAACTTCACCAACTCCTATTACTCGAGAGTGTTGACCAATAAAGCTGTTTTAGGAGTTGACCAACAACTTCGTTATGGTGGTGATACATATGATTTAACCGATGAATATGCTTCATCGTTTGAAGATTTTAAGGGTGAGTTTGCTTTTTCAATGAGCAGGATGGGTGGACTCAAGGTTTTGACTGGAACTGACGGTCAGATTCGACTTGATTGTCGTAAGGTTAACAAGTAAATTGAATGTGGTTATTTTCTTGGTAATAAATACTTGGGTTGTGTTTGATTAAAGAAATCGGAATATATTCTTCTGGTGAAACATAAGAATTGTAACGAGTTCCTTAATTTTAAGTTTACAAGTTGTATATTGCTTCAAATTATAAGTTTCCAGCCCTCTTAAATTCACAAAAAAATGTTGAGCAGACTATGTGACACAAGTAATTAATGAGATTGTGTTATCCTAAATCTTATATTACGAATTGTGTTAACTTATTTTTCAGTAATATCCCACCAAAGAGGTGAAATTACGTAAGTTATACAGGATAGAAAAGGTTAACACGTAAAATAGACTAGAGAGAGGCAACTTCTAATTGTAATAATCAAGTTTCATAACCGTTACGTTTAAGTAGTTTTGACAAGAATAGTCAACATCATTATCATCATCATCGTACTCAATATATCTCATTATTAGAGAGGTTGCTTTCAGTGAGATCCTCATGATGCCTGATTAACCATCTGTCTTAGGGACCAAACGTTTATAACATTATTTTTACAAAATGAAGTAAAAATAACGTTAAAATTATTACAATATTACTTTTGCCCCCCACCTTCCAATGTAAGCCCACAATCACGGCAACCTATATATAATTCTTTATAAATTTTTTTTATAATCAGTTTAATTCAATTCTTTAAGGTGCATGTGAGAAGAATGTGTTACGATAAAAAGAATGTTTTTGACCTGGAATGCATAAAGGGTTTTTAATAAACATCAGTTAAAAAATGTTATATAACAAATAAAGTGGCATATTTTTACACGCTGGGTTATTTTATTTCTTTTATCTGATTTTAGTACATTATTAATGTTTTACTTTTATTTTTTTTATATGTTTTAGTTAAAAATAATATATTTAGTGAATAAAAAAATGGTGATGTGAAATAAATAAGGTGCATGTGAGAAGAATGTGTTAGGATAAAAATGTGTTTATAAAAAACCGATGTGTCATGCTGACCAGGATGTATATACACTAGTACAAAATATAATTTTTTGGACGGTTGAAAATTTTAATCTAGGCGGTCATGTGCTCAAAACCGCCCAAAATAATTTTGCTAGAATATAAAATTCAAAGAAACCGCACAAATAAAAGAAACAGCTCAAAAAAATATATATTTATGTGCGGTTTTAGTTAAACGCCCAAACACATAACATTTTTTTGAGCTAACAAATGAATTCACCCAAAAAAAAACCTTAGTTTTTTGGGTCATTTACATATACCCCCCTGCTAACATTATTTATTACATATTTACCCAACCTTAAATTTTAATTACATATTTCCCCTCTATAAAGTATATTAATTACATATTTACCCTTTTTCTTAAAATCAAATGACAAAATAACTATCTTACCCTTGTATCTTTCCCAAAAATAATATTGAGCATCTAACTTAACTATTAGAGGACAAGGTGTGGTCAAATTGAGGGTTGTTGTAGTAGTAAGGTGGTACTTGAGGAGATTGCGGTTGTGGTTGATAACCAGGTGTGTTGAAGGGGTTGTTTTGTGGTGTTTGAACATTTTTTGGGCGTGGTCTTTGAAAATTTTTCTTCGAAGCGCCTCTCGAAGAACCACCACGTTTTGATCCACCTTCCATTTTTGCTAGAAAGATTGAAGATTTTAAGTGAATTGAGAAGAGAAGTAATGAGATTTTGGTGTGTTTGAAAGGGTGAAATGGTTGAGTATTTATAGGGTTTGGATTAATAAATAAAACAAAAAAAAAAGTTAAAAAAAAAAAAATCCAACGGCTCTTTTGACCGTTGGAGAGTTGCAAGAATCGGTGAGCCTCGGGCTCCTTTCCCCGAAAATGAAGATCCCGAATTCGGGGGGACGGTATTCCCGATCGGGGCCCACCCTCCCGGTGAACTCCTCGAGACGACACCGTCTCCCCTTAGGGTTAAAATGTTAGATATATGACCCAATTATTAATGTTTTAAAGAGTAACTTAGCCATATGCTACTATTGGCAAAAGTCACTTGGACGATTTTAGTATTTAATTTAAGATGGCTCAGAAAAAAATAAATTTACATTATATAAAATACTTAATTCAATTAAAAAAAATACAATTATAGTCTGCAGTCCAGTCCAATTTTATATGATTTCTTTTAGGTATAAACCGTAAACGAAGAATACATCTGGAAAATTTTAAAGCTGAATGACCAAAACTAAGAGAAAAATGTTTTTGAAAGTTGAAACCACGTCGATGATTGATTTGGACTTTGAAGTTTGGATGGTTTCATAATTTTAAGTCTGAACCGTAATATTGGTTGAAATTTTTTTTTGTATGAACGTGTGTAACGTATAGATAGAGATGTCGAAAAGGCCGAGCATTTTGATTTTTTTTTAGGGCATGGGTCATGAGATAATTATCAATCAGCTATTGTGTTATATAAATTGATCACAAGCTTTATTTATATTTTTTAATTTATTTAATGTATTGTTGTCATTTTATGAATTTCTGAACTTTATAAACACAATTGAGTTAAGACCTCACCGACGTACCCTCGCCCCCACCACCAGCTCCACAGTCAAGACATAGTCGGAGATAAACAGCTCCGGCGGCTGCTCGCCGGCGATATCTGCCGCCGATCTAGTGAAAACGACTCCTTCTCTAGCGGCTGTCACGTAAGCTCTCTGGTAGTTTGGCTTTTCTTTTGCAGGCCCTAATCTGCAATCGTTCTCACATGTTTCTAGTAACTTTAAAATCTATGATTTGAAGTTTGCTGATTGTTTATTGAAAATTGTTATGACGTTATTGGCTATGTTAATGGATGTTTGAAATCGGAGACTTATATCTAAAACCGATTAAGAGACTTGAAACCCTAAACCACTAAGCTTTTATGCTTTGTGATACTATGTATTACTAATTAGAACTAAGGATTTGATTAGTGAAAGATAATTAGCTTGATATTGGTGTGCGGTTAATCTAATGCATCCTGACGCTGCAATTGGAATTTTTGCTCAATGTTTCTGGTTACTTTAAAGTTCACGATTTGGAATTCACTGAATAATTATTGAGTGTGTTGATTTCATTAAATGCATGATGGAAATCGGAAACTTACATCTGAAAACCAATCACTATATTTTGAAACTCTGAATCACTAAGCTATTGTGCTTTGTGATGCTATGTTTTACCAAACTGGAACTAAGAATTTTGATTATGGAACGATTGATTAATTTGATGTTAATGAATTGTTTATCTAATCATCCTCGATCCACAACTGCGATTCATGCTCATGGTATGTATTTCCTACTCAATCGAGGTGAGGAGTGAGGACCACTGAAAGTTTTCTGCTAAAAATCTTTATTTTGACTAATGATGGATTAGTGGAAACCATTAAAGCTGATAATCACTCACCCAACCTTCAATTTTGTCATTCCTTTCACGAAATAATCCATTAAACTTTTAATGAATTGACAACTTCTAAGGTTCTTTAATGTTAGGTTTATGTCAGTTAATCCCACAACATGTTAGAGGTTAGATCTTGGTTTGTTAACATTGTCATTATACAATTATTGCTCCAGCTACAGAATCATTGTAAATAATTGTTATGGGTGATAACATAAACTGTATCCCACTACTTTTCTACTGGAAACATTTCATTTTTTATTGCTTTCAGGTTTGAATGGGGAAAAAGGTTAAAAAGAAGGCAGCCAACCATGCTGTAAATCAAAAAAGATTTCAAGCTTCTTCTCCCAAAACAGTTTTACAAGAGATCGTTCCAGAAACTGACACGATTGATGGCGTTTCAGTAGTTAAAGAGACACAAACATGTCCTCATATTAAGGAAGGAATCAATTTTGAAAAATTTTCTTTAAAAATATCATCACTCGAGTCTCATAAATGTGATGATTGTAGGAACAGTGAGACATATAGAAAAGCAAAAAAGGGAAAATCCAAAAAAACTAAAGGAAACGGGTCAAAATCTGAATCCAAATCCCTTTGGGTGTGTTTGGAATGTGGGCATTTTTCATGTGGTGGTGTGGGGTTTCCAACAACACCACAAAGTCATGCAACTCGACATTCAAAACAATGCCGTCATCCGTTAGTTTTCCAATTAGCAAACCCTAATCTCAGATGGTGTTTCCCTTGTAATACAGTTATTCCAGTTCACCGTTTCGAGAACGAAGAACAAAAAGATTCTTTATCTGAATTTGTTAAATTAATTAAAAGTGAACCATCATCCGAACCCCGTATAGATGTTGAGGATATCTGGTTTGGAAGTGGTAGTGTTACAAGTGAGATAAAAACATTAAAATCAGTTAATACTGTTACAAGTTTAGAAAATGGTGATGGACATATGGTAAGAGGTTTGGTAAATTTAGGGAACACTTGTTTCTTCAATTCAGTATTGCAAAATCTTTTGGCGATGGATAGATTACGTGATTACTTTATGAAACTAGACGGGCCTGTTGGGCCTCTTACATCTTCTTTAAAGAAACTTTTTGTTGAATCGGGCCAATCAACAGGTGCGCGTAATGTCATCAACCCGCGATCGTTTTTCTCGTGTGTTTGTGCAAAGGCTCCACAATTTAAGGGATTTCAACAACATGATAGTCATGAATTGCTTCGTTGCTTGCTTGATGGATTGTGCACTGAGGAATCGCGTGTACGAAAACGTACGCAAGATGGTAAAAGTTCTCCAAAAGATTCTCCTACTTTTGTTGATATGATATTTGGGGGACAAATATCTAGCACGGTTAGTTGTTTGGAATGCGGTCACGCGTCTGTTGTATATGAACCATGCTTAGATCTCTCGCTACCGTTACCTACCAAAAATTCTCAATCTAAACGTGCCACATCAGCTACAAGATCCAAGAAACCAAAACTTCCACCAAAAAGGCGGGGAAAATTTCAACCAAAAAGTAAAAAAGTTGCAAATAATTCAAGTATTGATAAGAACATTACTTCAGGTGAATCTACACAGTCAGAATTGCAAGTAAATGGGATCAAGCATATCAAGGACAATATTGACATTTCATCAGACAATTTGGTTCAACCAGATCATATTGAGGCAACCACTTTGTCAAATAATTGTGATAATTGTACTGTGAGTTCATCAAATGTTTCCTCAATGTTGGATCACAGTGAGCCTGTTATGGTATCGAATGGTCATGATACAACTGTTGACCTGGTTGACTCTGTTGATTCAAAGGAACCACTGTCATGGATGGATTATCTTGAACATGATACAAGTGTTGACCAGGTTGACTTTGACCAGGTTGACTCCGTTGATTCAAAGGAAACATTGTCATGGTTGGATTATCTTGAACCGAGTAATTCTACAGTTCATGATATGACATCACATAATCAAGATTCATCTTCAATTCAAGATTCTGGAAATAGTGATGATGTAATTCAAGATTCTGGAATCAGTAATGATGTTATTTGGGAAGATGAGCCTCTGTTAAAAGTTCAAGAATATGAAGTTTTGTTACTTCCTTACAAGGAAATCACATCAACTAGTGAACAAGAACCGTCGGATTTTGATGGATTTGGTGGTCTGTTTGATGAGCCCGAGCCCGCTGATGGGCCCACATATGGGCCCACTGTGAATCCCGTATCAAATGGAATTGAAGAAAGTGAATCTGATCATGATGAGGTTGATGATACCGATTCTCCAGTTTCTGTGGAAAAATGTTTGGCGTATTTCACTACTCCTGAGCTTTTGACCAAAACCGAACACGCGTGGCAATGTGAAAAATGTTCAAAATCTTTGTTACAGCAAAAGACAGGATTAAAATTAAAATTAAAAAACAAATTACAAAAATCCGTCTCAAACGGGGGCGAAAACGGAATTTCAAGTGTTTCGTCTGAATCATGTATCGAGCACGCGCTTTCAAACGGGTTCAGCAACACAAGTGATCAAAGCACAGAACATGCTGACGTGGCGGTGGATAATGGAAAGAGTGATGACAGTCGAGATGTTTCAGATAGCAGTGAGGATGATGAGGTGGATTCTAAGTGTGTTATGGTGGCGAGAGATGCATCTAAGAGGATCTTGATCAGTAAAACCCCGCCGGTTTTGACAATTCATTTGAAAAGATTTTGCCAAGATGCTCGAGGGCGTTTAAGTAAATTAAATGGTCATGTCAGTTTCGGAGATACAATCGATCTTAAACCCTACATGGACCCAAGGTACTTTTTTTTCTTTTCTTGATGATTATCTTTTTATGGCCATGTTTATTCAGTGTTTTAATTATGAAGAAAATTACATCTATTTTAAGAGTTATTAAGAGCTATAACAGACAGATTATTATTTTACCTTTTTGTCAAATGGGTTCTGTGCTAGTTTTGGTATTTTGATTTGATTGTCTTTCAAGAAGTTATTATTTTTTTAATTAGCTACATATAATCACTTATCTTAAAACTTAATTACTTATATCCCCAACCCAAAACCTAAGTTATATATTCTCTCTTATTATTTACAATTTATGACAAAAATATTCTTCTCTATATTTATTATTAGGGGCATTTCTGTCCTTCCTGTTTCTCCCTTTATAATACGAGGGTAAAATAGTTATTCTCTGATTTTATTTTCAATAAATTAAATTAAAAAAGATATGTTTGATATTTTTAACTTTAAGTAAGAAGGGTATATATGTAATTTATGAAGTTTGTAGGGGATATATGTAATTACCCAAATTTTTATTACAAATCTCCAATTTGTTTGCGGGTCAGATATTCTCTACATTTTTTAATGATTTTTTCATTATTTTTACATTATATTTTTGGTGATGCAGTTGCTGCAACAATAAAGAAACATTCAAATACCAGTTAGTAGGAGTTGTGGAGCATTCAGGGACAATGAGGGGAGGTCATTACGTGGCATATGTTAAAGGTGTTGCAAAGGGTAATTTGGACAATTCCGTATGGTATCATGCAAGTGATGCTTACATCCGTCAAGCTTCATTCGAAGAAGTTCTTGGATGTGAGGCCTACATTTTGTTCTATCAACAAATGTGAGTTCAACTTTTATATTTTTATTATTTAATTAATATTTAAAAATCTTTTTTTTTTTTTTTTGAGGGGGAAATTACTGAAAATATCCCTTACCGAGAGGAATGGAAATTTGTCTCATGAGTGTACAATATCAACATTTTACCTGCATTTTGGTTTTCTTTATTCTTTTCTGTTTCTTTTAAGTTATATTGAGAAATCTATAGCTTATTCACACCCATTATTTTGTGTTGATTCAAACATAAGTCCTAATGTTTTTTTTTGGGTAATGTTGTGATTTTCGTATATGCAACTGTACTAATTTTCTAGTTTGTAGATTTAGGAGGTAATATCGTTTCAAGAAAAGGTAATATCGTTTCAAGAGTAAACTTAAAAGATTGATTCTTGTTGATTAACTAGAGTTTAATAATGTATATAATCCAACTTAAAATAACTAGAGACCCTGAGGTTTGGTTTGACATACGTTGAGTATCAATTGTAAAACAAACTGTTAAGAGTAATTATTTAGGTTTGGTTTTTCTTGAGATATCGACTGTAGAATCAAACCAATAACCGGGTTTCACATAACAATGAACCTATATTTAAATTCTTGTAGTGATCTGAAATAGTGGGAACTAGCGAGCGAAGCCACTCGAACGGAAGGAGAGGAATAATGAATATGAGCTCCAATACTATTTGCAGATGCTTATGTGTTCATAATCTATGTTTTTCGTGTCCATCCATGATCCAACCAAATATTCAAACATACTTACCTGAAAGATAATTTATAAATTCTACTTAATTTGTTAATTTATGAACTTGTATAAAAGATTTCAAATCTCTAAAAACGAGTCTGAAGATTAAAATCCATAACAAATTTTATTGAAGTTTTCTTTAGAGTCAAAACTGACTCAACATGGCTGGTTTGTTTCATAAGGAAATGATTGTTTTGAAAACAATGTGGTTTCTTACTTTCCTTGTTGCAATAAAATCAAGACACCTTTCTACTTGGTCACAATCGTCCATCAAGTTTTTATGTAGTGAGTGATTCGGGACAAGAAAAAGTGCTTAATCATGTTTTAAATTATTGCAATGGCTGGTTAACTAACCACCAGTTATCTTTTATGTATGCATCTTTCTTATTCCAAACACTTAAACTCAAAATTATTTTCACAGGGCTCTTCACGAGCCAAACCGAGCCGAGCCTGTCCTGTCTCTAACTCGGCTCTGATTATAAACCGAGCTAGCTCGGCTCGGCTCGAATTGCAATCCGAGCCTAATATGTGAGCTCTAACTCGGCTTGGTTTTAAACCGAGCCAGCTCGGCTCGGTTCGGTTCGGTTCGTTTTGACTTTGTTTAAAAAAGGAAATTTAGTATGGCTACAAATTTGATGTTGAACGTACGTCATATTAATGTATCACAAAACAAGTCCATGGAAGGAAAACAAAAAAAGTCATAACGTTCAACAAAACTATAAATATGTTCATCTTCGATATTCAAAACATCAAACTCAGAGTTCTCTAAACTTGCATAAATTGGCTCTTCCAAATACACTTTATGTTTAGTTTTTTCTTGCTTTTTCACAGGTCTAGATTTGAGATATGCAATTAGATATACGACTAAAATGAGATTTAGAGTTTTAAAAAGCTTATATGTTAATAATAAAATGTTTATTTATAAAGGCTTCAAACTTGGTTAATGGTTAATAGTTTAATGGGTATCTAAATCTATTTATAATAATATAAAAACTAGAAATATATAAATTTAAATGAGCCGAGCTACGAGCCGAACCTACAAGCGAGCTACGAACCGAGCCTGCCTTGGCTCCAAATCGGCTTGGTTACAAACGAGCTTTATTCGAGTCAGGCTTTTTCGAAGCTTTTTCCGAGCGAGCTCCGAGCTTTTTGGATAGCCCTACTGACTTTACATAGTTCTGAAGCTACTTATAAGTGATGAATTCAACATCAAATCCACATGAGATGTAAAAAGGCAAGAAAAGATCAAGCCAGAAAACCTTTCCATCATTCTTATTTGTAAAACATTATGCATAGGTGATCACCTCATTTCTTTAAAATTAAAGAGAAAAGTTGCTAGGAATCTCTCATAAACGTAATTCCGATAAAAGCATATATAATCTTTAATTAATAAAGAAACTACTAGTATTCAATAATCTTTACCATCTTAGAGTGACATTTGTATTTTAAGCTCTACAGATAAAGTAAAAAAAAATAAATCCAAACTTGAGCTCGAACTCACTTAGGTTAAATGAGCCATGTTTGAGTTTAGTCATAATCGGTTTGATTATAAGTATGAGGTCAAAAGATATACCATGAAATAATCTACCTCTAATAAAAGATTAACATAAATGCATTTCAACACTATAATTATTTGAATTTTTATATATTTTTTCTTTTATCTTAAATCTAAAATATATATAAAATTCAAAATCAATTAAATTTGTTATTATCCAATACGTATTTATCTTTATATTTAAAAAAATTACAATATTCATCCCCGTGGTTTGCAAAATTTAAAAGTTTATGTCCGCCTTTAAAATAAATCGTTCCTAATGTTTCAAGTCTTAACAATTTTCGTCACGAACGTTTCAAGTCTCAAAAAATTCCGTCTTTAATTTTTCAAGTTTTAACAGTTTTTGTTTCTAACGTTTCAAATCTTAATAATTTTCTATTAGTGGTTTATGGACAAAAAAATGTAAGAATTGATTCCAAATAATGTCGCATGGCAACACCATAATTTTTTAATTTTAAATGTATTTTATGTTATCTTAAATACTAAAAAAGATCTATGTTTAAAATCATTTGAATTTGTTATTATCTAATAAAATATTTATCTTATATTCTTAAAAGAGTAAATTGTTCTTTTTAACCTGAGATTAGCAATGCTTAATAGTTTCAGTCCACACGTAATGAAAACCGTTTCTAACATTTTAATCTTCAAAATTTAAGTAAACCCGTGTAATACACGGGTTGTAAGCTAGTAAAATTATAAAACCGTATAAGCTCCGAAATCAAGCCAAAACAAGAAGAAAGAAACTGAAAAGCTTGAGAGCATATATAAGAGAGTAGGGTTATGATCAACTAAATAGGGAGCTTATTCTAATAGGGCTAAAAGGGATTTTAAAAAAATCATAAACGACTCAAACGAACTCCGATTGAACTCATTTTAGCGGCGTTTGAACCGTCTTGTCAAACTCTACGATCTTAGCTTTTAGGGTTTATCTTTTGGATTTAGATTTTAGGGTTTAGCTTTTG
>WOUH02000007.1:8225720-8244462 GCA_009936405.2 Stevia rebaudiana
TGGAAGTTGCTAATGGGAACCACTTTTTGAAGCTACGAAATTCACTTTAGATTCTAATCATGGATCTTTTATTTTTTTTTTTCCTATTTAAGGTTCAGTTAAAATCACTCATTTTTAAGAATATTTTGCGCCTTTACAAAGGCGTGTCTTTTTTATGCATCGAAATGTCATTGTCGTTACACACTGTAGGTGTTTGGAAATACCGCCGCAACGCGCGGGTCAATAATTCTAGTTATTACAAATCTGCAACTTTAATCACTTCAATATTCAATTACATCCTTCTTCATAATTCCGCCATTAGAGTTACACTTCCATTAAACGTTTTTGTTTTTTACCAGCTTTAATTGTTGGTCTTAGCAACTCAAATCATTGTGCGTTTGCTTTGTTGGGCATAAAAGCATATTTAGGGCTCTTCTTAAGCATCTTAATCAAACCTCATTATTCCAGTTCATTCATTGCTGTTGGAATATACTCAGTAGCATCACTATTCAGATGTGTATGAAGGCAATTGGCTTTGAAACTATATATGGGTTTGTGTTTCGGAAAGAGATTTCATCTTCAGCTTCGGAGAGTTCTAAGATCGTGTCGGAGAAGAAGAAAGTTACAGATAAAGGATTAGGTGTAAACTCCGGTAACCGCAACAACGACAACGGCGCCGGAGACACAACGTAAGGTGGATCGGAATGGAGGAAAGGATCCGAGTCGGGGAACAAGAAGGCGCTCAATTAATACCGGATCATAGACATAATTATCCGACCAAAATTATCCATGGTGAAAAGGTTACTGGCGGCTGGCCGATCAAACCCAGATGAAACCGTAAAACTTGGAACAGGAAGAGTCGCCAGATGATGAATATAATGATGATGAATATCCAAGATTTGTAGTAAATAGACGAGTAATAAGCTTTGACATGACTAGCGAGGATTTCGGATTAATCAATCCTCCACGCAATAACCCTATAGAATGGAGTACATTGCAATTGGTTGATTTACATGGTGAAGTTGGATACGTGTATAATACGGTCCTCCGGCGACGCGTTGAGGTCTGGGTGTTGAAGGAGAGAGGATGGGTGATGCATTGTAACTTTCGTAAGGAGGGTCGCGTGAAGGTTTTAGGTTTTTGGAACAAAAATGGGGACGTGTTAATCAAAGATATTGAGAAGCGGATGTACTTTGTATACAAGTTAGATCGTGACACTTTGTATGAAGTCGACTTCGTTGGTTTGGAAGACAAGTGCGCGATAGATATTAGAATGTATTAGTAGTAGCTTGTTTTCGTAGTTCGCTCTTGATTAGAATGCGTTTAATTTATTTAACATACGTTATGTTATGTTTTAATGGTGTCTAAGTAAGGCTATATGTAGTGGTTTTAACTAATTGTTTTGTTAAAGTGCCACCTAGACGCATGTAAGCAAAAATGAATTTATTCAATTCACATTTAAATCATGTGTAGTGGTTTTAACTAATTGCAATTATTACTCACTCAATTTTTTTACTTAATATTTTATTAATATTCTCTACTTCTTTACAAGATCTGTTAGTTTTCTTTATCAAAAGCGTTGGTTTTTCTCTCCTTCTCCACCTGCCCGTTAATGGTTTGGCGCCCCATGAAGAATGGTTGTAATGGTGTGATGAGCGCCATTAGCGTGAGGTGGCATGTCTTTGGCGCCCCTCTCTTCTCCACTACGGGTAGCCTAATGGGTTGTGTTTACTTACTTATTTTAAAGAGTACTATGTTTAATGGAAGGAGTTTTATTTAATGTTTTTCTTGAAAATTATATTGAATGAAGTGTGTTTGAGTGATCTTTTGCATAAATTTATTTAACCTGTTTTGGTTTTGTTTTATTGGACTGCAGTATGTCACATGTCCCAAGTATTAGCATTATGGAACATTTGAAATATCAGAAACTTTAGTTTAATTTTGTTTTACTCACGGGATATTCTTTTTGTTTTTATTTTACAAACTATTTTCTAAAAGATGATCTATTTGAGTAATCAAGTAATTTAATAAAAAATGAACATTAAAGGGATAACTAGTTAGAGGTTTTACTTAACCAGAAAAGTACCATTTACTACAGTTATAACTTGTTAAACTTCAACCTTTTATCATGCACATTTCATCGGAAAGTGGGTTTTTAATGAAAATTAGTTTATGTTGTTATTCAAAAAAAAAAAAAAAAATTCTTGAAACTGTGCAAGTGTCAAAAACAAACCAAACAAAATTTCAATTTTTTAAAAATGGGTAGGTTTTAGTGGGTGTTTAATTAGCTACATATTGTTACAAAAGATCAGCATCATATGACAAATCCCTGCAGAAAGTAGTAAACAAACAGTTGATCTTTTTGATAATCGATTCACCGATTAACTTATTCCCTTTGTTTTTAAGTCAGTCAACATTACAAATTTCACATATGTTCATTGCTTCTGTAGTTAAGAAAACAAATTAACCATTAAGAATAGTCAACTTTTGTTATTTAATCCAATTATATGTACCATTGCAACCTATTTACAATTCACCAACTAACTTTATTAAAGGTTCATCATAGAATCATGACCCTTGATCATCCAGTCAGTTGCAGATCAACAAAACCCAACTTGTTTTGACATGTACTAAACCAGGGATATCAAAGGAATAAAAACCAGTACAACATAATGTTAAAAATAAAATTAAAAAACAGAACCTTTTGTGTGTACGCTAAATTTATCTAAGGACTAAATGGTAATTTTGAACACTCGAACAAAGCGGTAACTAAAGTTGACAAAAACTCTGCATCTACTAACAACCCCAAAATCCCAGTAATAAGATAATATTTTTGGGTTAAAAATATAAGATGGTTGGAATTTTTATTCAAAGTGTACCCAAATGCATAAATCATCCAGAATTGTTTTCCCAAACAATCTGATTATTTAGTTTTTGAAAATATAGTTAAAAACATTATTAACAAAGAAACTGTTGCAACTTGACAAATCCCAACTGAGTTTTGACATGTATTAAGGACTGTGTATTTTGACCCAAACCTGATTCATTAAAAAAAAAAAGAGATTAAAAGTAATTCATAAATTTTTTTGCTAAATTAAATTTATAGATTCATAACAGCAACTAACGTACCATCCTGATCCAACTGATGTACCAAAAATCTATGCCTGCACTTTTACAAAAACAATATCCAAAGTCAAACAACAAATAAGAATGTAAAATTGTTTAAATTTGATAGTTTGTTTATTCAAATGCTGATGAGAAATAGAATCAAAACTGTATGCCTATAGAACAACAGATCATTTACCATATTCCTCGTCATTTTCATTATCGTGAATTTATATAACATTTTGAAACCAAAATATTATTAAGTTTTCTTTTAGTTTGTCTAGCAGGCATTTTAGATATTTTATCAGTCATAAAAATTTAATTAATACTTGCATAGTTATATAACATACATCAAAGTGTTACCAAAGAAACACTTGAAAAATAAGTTACAACGGATAGAATATAATCAAATAAAGATATTTTTAGATAAAGATGCTATAATATTCTAAGAGCAATCGTTAACACACTTATGCATCATGGATATATAACAGAGCAATCGTTAACATGTAGTTTACACATACAAAAAATTTGATGTAATTTTTAGATATCACTATCAATCACTACTAGAGAAGCTTTCTTTTTCCTACAACTTTTTCCTACAAAAGTAAAATACACGGAATTTCCTACCACTTTCCAACAAAACACCTACAAAGAAAAAACCCGCCAACATAACAACCTACGTTCACCCAAATTTAGTATAAAACATTAAAAACAATTGAAAGTGGTATTGTATAATAAAAAGAGAGATGAATCATAACAAAACAACCAACATAACAACCAACATACCATTAATGGAATTGTATAAATGAAACATTAAAAACAATTGAAAGTATCATAAAAAGAGAGATGAATCATAACAAAAAATAAAGTCAAAATCATTAAAAATATAAAATATCAAGAGAAATAGCATCATCAAGAAAGCAATCCACGCCAACATAACAACCTACGTACACCCAATCAACCGCTATGTACAAGCCTCAAATTTAGTATAAAACATGTTGAAATCGGTTTTAGGTGTTTTAGATTGCAAGTCCTTGAATGTCAGTTCAGTCTTCCAAAACACAATATAAAACTATCAAACCACACAACAATTAAAAAAAAAAAAAACATCATTATTAGGAAGTAAGAGGAAAAAAAATGAATTAAGTAAAACACAAAAAAATTACACTTGTTCGTACAAAAAAAAAAATCCATTCATAAAAATACGAAGTTAAAAGAAGATAACACAGCCACCGAGAAAGAGAGAGAGACAAAGAGATCAAAAGAAGAAAGAGAGATCGTGAAAGATTGACGTCGGCTACCTTCTCCGGCGGACCACCACTACTCCGGCGGTGGCGATTTCCCCTCTTTCTAGCCGCAACACCCCTTCCTCCCCTCTCTACTGCTTGTTGCGAAGAAGAAGACTAACAGGCGATTATTTTAGTGTCTTTATTATTTGAGTTAGATTATAATTAGATTAGGGTTTATTACTTGGTTATCAAGTTTCGTGTTTATTATAAATAGAGGGTTGGATCTCTATTATTGTTAAGCCTTTCAAGTTAATAAAGTTTGAGTTTTTAATCGTTTCTCCATATAGTCGCGATTATTATCCGATTACCGATTAAATAGGGCTTCAGTTACCCCCTCACCTTACCACAATCAGAGATTTTTTCTTTTTAAAATCCGGTTTTTAATATTGTGGACCCCACCCTTCAACAACGTGCGTCGCACTTGGCTACGTGCGGATAGCCGCTTCAGTCTCGCCTCTAACGCGCATGCCGGACGGGCGGCCGCCACCTCGACGATGGACAGCCTTCGACGTGCGGCGTTGCATATAGTCTTATAACTTTGCCACTTGAACAACCCTCCATTCTTGATCAAGTTAGTTGTCGGATCAAACTTAAATACTAGTCTAAATAACGTGAAATAATAAATATTTTATTTATATAATATATGAAACTCAAACTAAATTAATGAAAATTTAAAAGATACCACTTAAAAAGAAATTCAAATAAAATTTGCTTAGACCACCTGGTTTGGCTCCGACCAACCATGAATCAGTTTATGTAGTTATCGGTTACATAAAGTGACGGTGAGGTGGTTATCGATTAAACCAGTGCGCTTTTGGTGGTGATTGGCGAAGAAGAAATAATGACAACCTGAATGATGAAACCTAAATTTAACATTTGGAGCGAGTTTGATTGTGATTAACCTCAACATTTTATTTTGAACGAGCTCAGCATCAGAGACATATAAAGAAATCAACACAGTTATATTATGCAATTAATAAATCTAGGGATGAAACATGCAATTTGACATTTATTTAAAGGACCAAAACCATAATTTAGTAATTAAATTATCAGCCAACCTTCTAATTTATAATTTTTTTATATGATATTTAGAAAAGGTAAAAGAGAGCAACTACAAATTAAAGGGTAAGTAATGGACTATGGTTACATGATAGTACATGCATGTGTTAACCTAAGAAGGAGATCGATCGATAGTATTTAATCAAACATATGTCTCTCTTAATTAATATGACACCTTTAGTGTCACTAACGAATATTCATTCCAATGATCATCTGTCTTAAATGAATAATGTGAGCAAAAGGTGGAATATTAATTAACACGGCGGGTTTCAAGAACCTTAAAAGATTTTGGGGCCCCAGGACAAAAGGAAAAAATAGGTCTTAAAAACAAACACTATAGTTTATATATAAAAGATAAATAATACGATAATTTTTTCTTATAATAATAATTATAATAAACCAATGTATTAAAGCAAAAGGATACAAATTAGATGCCTAGATGAATTGTGAGGCTCTCATAGCATTTTTTGGAAGCAAACTCTCGTAAGTAGGAGTTCAACAATTTTAATTTTGAAAAGTTTCTTTCTGCCGATAACGTTGTTACCGGAATAGTCAACAAGACTCTATATGCAATTACTATATTAGGAAAAAACTCGACCTGCTTCAAATTGTTTAAAGCATCAGGAGTGATAATTTAATCACATAATAAAATGTGTCAAACAACTTTAACTCCATAAAAAGTTCATCGGCATCAACATTTGACTCTTCTCTATACTTCAATGCATCTTGAAGAAGATAACAATACGACTCAATATCATTTTCATCAGGTTGCCTCAACTTTTTAGGTAACAAAAAACCAAAATGTTTTTCGTATTGTTTGTATTGTTTGAATCTTGTTTAAGACAACTTAATCAGGGACATTAAACTTAAGCGAGAGAACGAAATAGTTTTTCGCTTTATCTTGAGGCTTTTTTGTAATCTTTCGTACAATAGAACTTATTTCAAATTTTTAGTTGGTTTTATGTTTTATTGAGTTAAAACTAACTTAATAGACTTTTATATAAAAAATTATGAAGTTAAAATATAAACACAATTTTTTTAAAAATTATGGGCCTCTTAAATTTTTAGGCCATTGGCGGTCACCCACCCCGCCCTTCCTTCCGGGACGTTAACTAACCTCATAAATCATTTGTGTAATTCTTTTTCCAAACAAATTAATGATTCGTAATTAGGAATTACCAAACTAAAATTTTATCTCTCAAGTTCTCAAGTTTATTGAGTTTCATATCATAATCTACTAACGAGTAATATTATCATTATTTTTAGCAGGGTTTTGTATCATCTGATTAGAGATTTTTAAATCTTATTATCTGATTAGATTACTTTCTTGGAGAGCACTCCAACTAGCTTTACATGCACGCCACCTAATGAAATTGTTATTATTTATTATATATATCAATCGCAATCCAATTAAATTCCTTAGATAATAGATCTTAACATCAACATCACAGGTTATACGCAAACCTTAAACTATAAACCACTGCTTCGATCAATTCATTCGATCTTCAAATCTGCAATCATGGCTGATCAGTTGCCTTGGGAAAACATGCACGATATCTTCTCAAGAACACCGGTGAAATCTTTGGCTCGTTTACGGTGTGTAAGCAAGCAATGGCGCCACAACATCAACGATTCTTATCTTGAAACCATGCATGCTAAACGAGCATCAAACGATCATCCAATGCTTATCATGTTCCATCAATTTCCACCAAATCATCCCGACGAACCATCGTCATGCGAACTCAGTTTTTTGGAACATAAAGATCAAGAACCAGGAACTTGTACCCTAAAAGGGAGAAAGAGGCCACCAGTTATGGAGTTTATGTGCAAGAACAAGAAATCAAGATATCCAGACGACATAGTTCAAGGTTCTTGCAACGGTTTGATCTATCCATCACAAGGTGATCATCATAACACTTTGGTTGTCATCAATCCTTTAAGAAAAGAGTGTTGTCAGTTGCCACCAATCAGAACACCATTCCACTCGCTACACTCATGGTTGAATGATCATGAAGAATCGTTTCGGATTGATGTCAAGGAGTCATACGGGCTTGGTTTTGATGAGTCTACCAACACTTTCAAGATGGTTTCGGTTGTGTTAAATGTTGGTTCACCAGACGATCATCAACTCAAGGAGGAATTATGCACCATGGTTCATGTTTTGGGCACCGGCTCATGGCGAAAGATACCCCAATTCCCATCTTATAATATAACCGGTGAAGGCGTATTCGCTAATGGATGTTTGCATTGGCTAATTAGTGATGAAGATGATGATGAACGCGACACCTACTTAGGAAGACCGGTAATTAGCTTTAACATGGAGAAGGAAGAATTCGGGTTAATTAATCCTCCTCAAGAAAGACCTTGTGGTTGGGTTAGGGAGCAATTGGTTGATTTAAATGGTGAAGTTGGATATGTTTATAATATTGTGAATGACGTCATGGAAGTGTGGGTGTTGAAGGAGAAAGTATGGATGATGCATTGTAAGTTTGACCAGAAACAACCTCTTTCTCATGGTATCATAAAGGTTTTAGGTTTTTGGAACGAAAAGGGGGACGTATTAATGACTGATTACAAGAAGAAGATGTTTGTTTACAACTTGAAAAGTGATGGTTTGTATGAAGTTAACTTTGGTGATTGGAAAGAAGGATCCGCCATAGATATACGAATGTATCAAACTAGTTTGTCAACAACCCGGTATTCAATCAAAAACTGCTAAAAGGCTGATTTGAGAAGACGTTAGCAGGTTTATATTTTTGCTAAGTATTAAATTGAATGTAAGTTTTTATCTTTTATAAAAATTGTTTGTTTTGAACCAGACATGAGCCCAACCAGTCCAGACATGAGCCCAACCAGCCCATTCAAGAGAGCCCAACAAAATGAAAAGGATAAGGAGCGTTGCTTGCTATAATGAAGCGGAGGAGAGCAATTAGGGATGATGAATATGAATATGAATATATGATTAGTGTGTTTTCTTCTTTTCATAACTTTTTATGTAATCGTTACACTGAATCTATAAACTCACATATATTTAATTTTTAATTTGATTATCTCTAATTGCAACAATTTGGCTACATAACACTGTTATTTTTATTTTTAGTTTGTTGAAGAAAAGCAATTTTTATACATCAATTTTACAATCACCGTCACATTACTGGCCTCATGAGTAAACAAAGTAATTAAACAAAACCGTTACACAAGAGGATGTTGGATGTTTACTTATGTTGGTTAATAGAAAAAAAAATTTTGTTCTATTTTAATAAAGTAATGAATATGAATCCATGTCTTGTTTTTTCATGTTCATATTTATGTTTGTTCAGATGGTTTTGTTTGTATATGGTTCAAAATTTATCTAAGTTAATACTAGCAGACTTTTCATTTAAATAATCAACCGTTTAATTAAGTAGTATATATTTAAAGCTTGTAATTGCCTTTGCCTGGATTAATTTTGAGTCATGTATAGCATTCAGACTTTGATTTGGATGTATTGTTACCTTTGAAATTGTACGTTACTCGTTCATGTGTTGATAATGGTATTTAGACTTACTTTAGATATTCTTGTTTAGTTTTAATTGATGTTCATGGGTTTGAAACCCTCCCAAGTCAAAAAAAGGGGGTTGAGGGAGGTCAGTGGGTTTCCTGCTAAGCAAATTTCCTCCTGTGGTGGTTCAGGGCTGGGGCGTTCCTAGGTAACCAGGAACGTTGCCAACTTTGCTAGCGAGGGGCGGCCTCAAGACGTCTCAGTTACTGTTAAAAAAATAATAATAAAAGAATAATATATATATGGGAGGGATCATGAGAAAACCACTAATATGGTGAAAACCTAGAAAACTCCTCATATCAATGAATTTTTTAATATTTTGCTTTTCATTACTTTAATTTATAAGATTATAAATACAATACACAAAAAAAGTTGTAAAAAAATATGGGGCTCACGAAGTTACATATATGTAACAAAAATGTTACGTATGTAACTCATGAATATATGTAACTCATATAATGTAATTACAAGTTACATATATGTAATTACATGAGAGACATAATTTTTTAATTTTTTTTCCTTTTTGTTACAATTTTAAATTTTATTTTATTTTTCCTTTTTGTTACATTTCTAACATATATGTAACAAAAATGTTACGTATAATATTTATTGCGAACCGTAAACAATCTTTACCGCTACATTTCGTCTTTCATAACCTCAAAATACAAGAAACATCATGATATGTGTCTTATATGTACTTTAATTCTGTGTTACCATAGGTTAGTAAAAAAGAAAATGGGCTAAACTGATTGATGCTCGATCAAAAATACGATGTTGAATAAAAAAATCGAACCTAATAATCTATGTTGGTTGTTGATGTTGAATAAAAAACCGATGCTCGACTCCTAGACCCGATGATCGATCAACGTAACGATGTTGGTTGTTAATGTTGATTAAAAGATGGATCCTGGATTTCAATGCCTGGCGATCACGAAACGTCACAGGGTCAAAGAAGTCGATGTTTGACTCGTGAATGGTAGAATACGTTCGATGTAGTAGGGTTTTTGATATAATTTTCTAAAAGACCAAAATACTCTCTGTTTTATTTCATTTAACTTTCTAATCTGTTAAAACTAACTAGGTCTAGCGTCAAAGAATGTTATATAAAATGATAATTAAACGTATACAAATGTTACTTGAAAAGATTAAGATTAATAGACTATTTCTCTTAACTTGCTAATCAGTTAAAATTACCTAGCTTTAGTGTCATATGATGTGATGTGATGATAATTAAACGTAAAGAATACTTACTGAAAAGACTAAGTATAAAAAAAGAAAACTAAAATTATGTATAAATACATACCCAAAAAAATGTAATTTAATTAAAAAAAACAATTATACTTTGGTTCAACTCAAATATTTTGATGTCTATTCGTCATTAATTGAAACATTCAAACTTTAGAAACTGATTCCCGTAAATCACGTACGTGGCCGAGTAAATCCCTGTCAACCATCACCAAGATCAAGAGATTAAGCAAACCCTAGCCTCACGTATTCGATTAATCGACGTTCAAATCTACAATCATGGTTGAGTTGCCTTCTGAAATCATGTTCGATATCTTCTCAAGAATGCCGGTGAAATCATTGGTTCGTTTCCGGTGTGTAAGCAAGCTATGGTGCAACTACATCAACGATTCTTCACTTGTAATCATGCATGCCCCAACTGCACGATCCGATGCTCATCGTGCTCCATCGATCTCCATATACGTTCTTAGAATATAAACAACAAAAAGCATGCACCTATACACTAAAAGTACCGAGAAATAACAAACCGGTTATGGTGTTGCCGCGTATACGCACATATAATGAATTCCATATATACTGACCTAATTCTAGGTTCTTGCAACGGCCTGCTCTATTCATTTAAATGTCACAGTAATTGCAACATCATGTTGGTTGTGATCATTGATCAATCCTCTAAGGAAAGAATGTTATGAGTTGCCACCAATCAACCTGCCATTAATTCACCCACAACAATCATGTGGGATTGACAATTATCTTCAAAATTCATATCAAATTAGTGTTAGAGCACGTGGGCTTGGTTTTGATGAAACCACCAACACGTTCAAGATGGTGTCGGTTGTGGTAAACATGTCTCATTTGGTTTATATATACAATGGTGCATGTTTTGGGCACAGAATCATGGCGAGAGATACCACAAGTACCATCTAATTATTTGATAAGTGGTGAAGGTGTGTTTGCTAATGGATGTTTGCATTGGCTAATTACAAGTGTTAATTATTATGGTGATGAACACAAAACCTACTTAGGAAGACCGGTAATAAGCTTTGACATGGAGAAAGAAGAATTCGGGTTAATTAATACTCCACAAGACAGAACTACTTTATGTCGGATTAGGGATAAATTGGTTGATTTACAAGGTGCACTTGGATATGTGGAATATATAGGTTTTTTCAGCATTCGGGTGTGGGTGTTGAAAGAGAGACAATGGGTGATGCATTGTGAGTTTGAGTTGTATCCGCATGTTTGTAGTTATACTTTCATGGAGGTTTTAGGTTGTTGGAACAAAAACGGGGATCTTTTATTGAAAAATACTTTGAAGCGCATGTTTGTTTACCACTTAAAGAGTCGCATTGTGTGTAAAGTCAGCTTAGATGGTTGGGACGAAAATCGTCCACCGTATATTAAAATGTATCAAAGTAGTTTGTTTGCAACCCGTTATTCAATCAGAAAGTGATTTGAACAAAAGTTAGCAAGTTTCGAACAACAATTTGAGTTGGTATGTTGGACTAATCATTAGGTTTGTTCACATGGGTCACGTTTCATTTAGATTAGTTATAGCAGTTAATTTATTTATTTAACACATGATGTTTATGTTATGTTTTGTTGGTTTTAAATAAAAAAGATGGTATGAGTCTCTATTTAATGCTATGTTTGAAATTGAATGAAGTGTGTGTGAGTTTTCTTTTACCGAAATTCATTTGACATGATTGCATGTGTGTGTTTGGTTTGTGTTTTGGGGCTTGATATCCTATATACACGAAAAAATTACTACTAGTTGAGTTGATGTATTTACTAGTGGAGATTTCGATTTATATACTTTTTACTGGACTACAATATGTCTATTTGGGAACCCATTAAATGTTTGTCATGCCTATGTTTCTTTTTCCTGCTAGAGTATCAATTGCAATTGGTTTTATATTTCTTACTTATTATCTGTTTGTTTTGGAGTTTTTTACTTCATGTAACGTTTTGTCATATCCTAAATAATCCAATTAGGTAGCAATTTTATATAAGAATAAAATTTTAGTTTCTTCTGTGTGGGTTAATGCAACAATTATAGATTGAGATATGCTTGACTTACAATGAGTTATTTTTTATGTCTTGCTTAGATATTGATACTTCCTTATGAACTTAAGGATATAAATGCCCAAAGTGCATCTCATTATATATGGTCATTTAAAGCTAACTAGTTAGAGGCCCACGCCGCACGTTGCAGTGGCTGTAGTGCCACCATTCTCAATATTTTAAGGTAGATAAAAACAAACGCATTGACGGTTGTCACATTGTCGTAAAACCTTCAAATGAACCGGCCTTTAAAACGAGCGACACGTAAAACCAGAAGCATAACTCCTTGTAAAAGTAAATGTCAGAATGCAAAAGTATACGCATGGATAATTATTAGGTTAATAAAGAATCAAAGGCAAAACATAAAAAGAAAAACCAAAAGAAAAGGGACAAAAAAAAAGCCATAAGCAAAGAAAAAGAAAAACCAAAAGAAACAAAAAAGGTTATAAGCGAGTTTTTGGACCCAAGTAGAGGCCCTGCAATGATAAGCCCAAGCCACCAGGCCAATCTATTTCATTGAGTCAGACCATTGTAATAATCTATAATTCTATATGCACTTCAAAAGAATAAAGTTACCGACTTTGTGGTTATAATAAAAATTCTAGAGAAATATGGTCAAGCTTAGGCGTCAATGAAAACCAAAGACGGGCAAAATCGAGAAGTAATATCACAAGAATCAAAACCACAAACAAACTAAATTAAAATCAAAATATGGTTGAACATTAAAAAACTAGATAACAATAATCAAGTGGAAGATTTCGTGTTTTATTAAATTGATTTTAAAACTTGATACATGAATTTGATGCCCATTTAAATGCTTTGATAACCTTTTTGTTGCTGCAAAAGGTTTTAATCAAATGATGTTGCTGCACAAGCATCTGGTGTAAAAGTGTGGGTAAAAAAAACAATTGTTCCAAGCTGGAATTGAACCTGGGTGGGTTAAAAAAACTACTTAGCTTACACACCCTTCGGATTTACCACTGAAGTAACTTAATCTTTTGTATATTCTATGGGTTCACGTTCATAAAATCATTGGGTTCACTCATATCTTTTTTTTAATGCGTTCTACTACACGCGAAAAAATCATTGGGGTCGCTTGACCCCGAACCCCAAGCCCTAGATCCGCCCCCTGTGCTTAAGCCTAAGCCACAAAGTAGCTATTGAACCAAAATCAAAGAAAAGGAAGTAAAAAACGATATGATGATGCTAGATCACGGTAGCACACGATGATGTGGTGATGCAAAATCTAGATTCCAGTCTTCGTTAGACCTTGATTGTTTGAAACCGAAAATATAAGTTAGTATGAAAATTGAACATAAGTTAGCCTTAGAGCAAGACATTGTGTCAAAACCTACAACTGGAATCTCAAACTTTTTACATTTTAAGAATTATAATTCAAACATTCCATTGACCCCGGAGGCTTTGAAGTTTCTACATGGGTTCAACGCGTACCTTGTTGTGCATAGTATTTCGTTGGCTCCTAAAAAGTAAGACTCAAAACTTTGTTTTTGCTATGATCGTTTTTTCAGTTCAAAAGAGAATTACGACGTAACTTGTTGCCCGTTTATCAGCCAATTCATTGTAAAATGTGGAAACTTTGTTATAATGAAGTAATAAGTTGAATTAAAAAAAAAACCCAGATTACTATTTGTGTAAGTTTATTTTAAAAGAAGATAAGTAGAATTGTTTGGAGACTTGTGCATTATACACCATGTTTTTTAAGGCATAATCTCTCTCTTTCAAAACCAATTTGTTTCCGTCGCCAGCGAATCATCGATTAAACGATAGGAAATGGGTGTTGTAATCAAGCGTCTTGTTAAATTAGGCGTCAATTTGGGGTTCAAAATGAAAATCAACGTCGATTTCGCTCCTACTACTTATTTGGTTACAGTTACAGTAGACATCTCTCTCACATCTTGCTAAGGTTTCATTTGCTTTTGAGCAATTTCTTCTGTTGTTTGATTACTGTCTTCCTCAGTTTACAACACATTTCATCAATGATCTCACTGGTTCATCCCCAATGCCCGATTAATTATTTAAAAATCCCAACCAAATGATCTTTATTACAAATAAATTATCAAACCCCAACAAAGATATGATCTTTATTAATAAGTCGGTGGTTTTTGGTAAAGTAATCATCACTTTCTGAATGATTCTGCAACTGAAGTTTGAGAGGCAAAAGAAAACAAAACGTTACCTGTTAACTCGTTTCTTTGACTATTTTTTTTTTTCCGTAAATGCCCTCGCGTGCTAGCCACCTGTAGCCGAACGATGTAATAAAAATCGACCTTTGTGAGACCGTATCCCCAGAAAAAATCACGTGCAAGAGTTGAACATGAGACATTCCAAATCTCATGCCACTAACTAAAAGATCAATGTGAATCAGGAAAAACAAAAACAAAAAGTAATTCTTAAGTTGGTATCTAATCGAACAAAACTATATTGGTTAAAATCGAATAAAAAACTATACTAACCCCCTCTTACTTTGCGGTTAAAAAATATACATTTATTTTTTAAGTGTTCGAAATTCAAGTGAAATAAGTATTATGATAAACGTATTCCTTTTTGTTAACTGTTATACTCTTTGTTATTGAACGACAAACTTATACACACTTTAAATTAAACTTGAATCTACGATACTTATATACGACGAACTAGAGCACACAACCACCCGAAGGAGACACCATTTTCATGTAACACACACGAATACCATTGGGCCAAAGCCTTTTGATATTCTACTTATACCCTTAGCTATTAAATTATTTTTGTGTTATTTTTTATACCCCTATTTGTCATATTAATCTCCTTTAAAATTATTCTTTTTAGAAGGTGTCTTTTATTTATAACATGGTTCAAAAACACTTTTTTTAAAGGTGACTTATATAAAATAAATAATACTTTTTAGAAAATATAAAATTCATATATTTTTAAAAACGTGTTTTATAAAAGGAAAAAACGTCTTTTGAAAAATAAGAAAAAAACCTTTAACACTTCTCTAAATTTAAAAATCTATTAATAAACACTTTATTTCAACTAGTATTCAAAGTCTTATTACTTTTTTTTTTTTGTCTTTAGAAAACAATAAAAAACCAACACGAGTTTTACCTTAACCTTACAACATTAAAAATATGCTAGATCTTGAAAATTTAAAATATGTAATGTAATGTTAATAGAAAATCACATGAATTGTCATCAAGAAAAAATGTAATCTTTTTACGCTTTTAAATTGGAACAAAAAATCATAAATATACCTCTAATAAAGTATTCCAAATTATGTCATATGACATTTTCTCAAGTTTTTTGATTTTTATGATGTATTTAATTTAATCATTATCAACTCATATTTGAATAATATTGATCTTAAAATATTTAAATCTCAAAATCATTTAGATATATTATTAATCTAAATATTTATCTTGTATATTTAATATACTAAACTGTACTTTTCATTCCTAAAGTTTGTAACGCTTAACAGTTTCAGTCTACCCTTAACAAAAAGCATCTCTAACGTTAGGGACAAAACTGTTAAGCCTTACAAACAATCATGGACGAAAACTATAGCTTACTATGTTTAAAATTTAAAATTTACTTTCTTTTATTTATATAATTTCTAACTAAATTTAAGGATTTTGTATATTTAAAAATTTTTAATTGAATAATCTTAAAACTCCAACTATAATTTAGAGACATAGAAAAGGTAAACATCAATTTGTTTGAGCATTTTCAACTTAATAACTTAATACAACGTTTCAATGGAAAAAATTTGATTGTTGATTATGTAACCCCGTGTAATACACGAGTTTTAAACTAGTTAACCGTAAACTAATGAAATGTTATAATTATTATTATGAAAACATAAAAAGAGAAAACTAAATGAAAAGAAAATAAAAGGTTTGAATTGTAATTACCTTAACGAATGGGTATTTTTATTAACCAGTAATGCACAACCCTTATATAAATCGATGTTATTTCTATTTAATACCTGTTAAAGATCTTTAAATCTTATTTAGGAGATTTGTTTCTTAAAAGACACTCCCAACTTGATATTATCCATGAGATTATTTAAAGAAACAAATCTATCCTTATTAACTATTATCCCACAATAATCTTAACTAACTTAAATCATACACCTTAATTTATAAAACGGTTCCCATAATCTGATAATCACCAAGGTTTATAATCAAGCAAACCATCGGAGACTCTAAACATACAACCATGGCTGAATTGCCTTCGGAAATCATGTACGATATTCTCTCAAGATTGCCGATTAAATCTTTGGCTCGTTTCCGGTGTGTAAGCAAACCATGGTGCCGAAACATCAACGATTCTTATCTTGAAACCATGCATGCATGCCAAACGAGCATCAAATTAACGATTCGATGCTAATCATGTTCAATCAGTTTCCATCTGATCCTCTCAACATACATTCACCATGCACACTCAGTTTTTTGGAATGTAAAAAATCAAGAACCAAGTAGTTGTAGTCTAGAGGTGCCAAATAAGTCGCCGGTTCTAAAGTTCATGTGTAAAGATAGGTATCCTAGATTTCCAAAAGACATAATTCTAGGTTCTTGCAACGGTCTGGTCTTTTCATAACAATATCGCCGCGATGGCAACTCGTTGGTTGTGATCCATCCTCTAAAGAAAGATTATTATAAGTTGCCACCCGTCAACCGAGAATTGGCTCACATGTAAGAGTCATGGGGGGCAGGTAGTGTTTGGGAGTTTGGTTGTGAGAACGGACATGCGGTTGAAGAGACATGCGGACTTGGGTTCGATGATTCAACCAACACTTTCAAGATGGTGTCGGTTGTGGTAAGAGAACACGTGTGGGCACCCGACTTTTATCGGATAGATGAGGGTCCATATACTATGGTTCATGTTTTGGGTACAGACTCATGGCGAAAGGTACCACAAGTCCCATCTTATCCGATAGCCGGTGAAGGCGTGTTTGCTAATGGATGTTTGCATTGGTTAACTTATATTGATAAAGATGATAATGACCACCCAACTTACTTAGCAAGAGGAGTGATAACCTTTGACATGAAGAATGAGGAATTTGGTCTAATAAATCTACCTCAAAAAAATCGTTTGGATTCCTTTTCCACTAAAGAGCAATTGGTTGATTTACATGGTGAGGTTTGATATGTGTATAATATCGTCGACTCCAGTGTCGCGATATGGTTGTTAAAGGGAAAAGAATGGGTGATCGGAGCAATCACTCGACGTTGCTTCGTTGAATTAGCCAATTTATGTATCGACATTGGTGCAATGAAACGTGGATGTTGCTGCTATAAACAAAATTAATTTTTCATTACAACACGTGTATATAAAATTGAAAAAATCAAAGTTTTATAATATGGTTACCTTTTTGGATATTGTGGCAACTTGTTGGCGGTCTCCCTCACAGTCACAATCACCCATATCGGGAATATAGTTTGCATCATTATCATTGGTGTTGGCTCGTTTCACGAACGTTTTTTTTTGTACGTTGGCTTTCTACCAAACTTGTTCTAGAATTTGCAATATTTTTTAATCCCAAATCTCGTAGTTTTTTTTGGTTTTCTTCAACAGTCAATAGTTTCCTTTTCTCATAATCATTCATATGTTTTTGTACACTTTGTTTGCTTTTGTTTGCCATTATCCCTGATCAAAGTTAAACTTCACATTTTTGTTAGAACTATTAAAAAATTCCAAAACAACAAGCAATTTATATCAATCAAGTTGAATCTTACAGCTTGAACAATGTAGCCGCAATTAAATTATCTGATGGATAAAAAAATAAATAGGCTTCATAAATGCTCAAAAATAAGCATGCAACGCAACAAGACCTTTCAACTAAATAATTAAACAATATAAAGAAATGCCTCGATAAGAATCAGTTACAAAAAAAACAAAGGATTCAAAAACATTCCAAAGTAGGGTAGTATCCACAACCTGTAAAACCCATTATACATTTATGCTCAATGTCATCACTACAAGATGCTTGTTTAAATATTTTAAATGAAAAGACCCATTAAGAACAAATGGGGATTGCTGCTAAAGACCAAAAAGGAAAAGTAAACCTAAGTAATAGCAATGTGAAGAATTGAATTTAAATAAACAAAACCAAACAACTTCAACCTGATAATATCAATAGCGTCACAATTCGTAGATCCCTAGAAACTTGAATATGAGATTGTTATAGCTCTAATTTCACCAAACACAATTACATATATCAGATCAAATACAAGAATAACACTAAAAATGAATATTGAAACAATCATCAATGCAAGTAAACTACACGTTGCAAAATATAATATCAAAAACCGCATATTAAAAAAATTATGAAAATTATAACCTCTTTCAATAGCTTTTGAAATTCTCAGAAAATTTGACCGCCATGATCTTGGCTTGTGCTTCACTCAATTCTCGATCCTGCATAAACATGAAACATATCCCCACCAAAAAGATTACAAGC
>WOUH02000007.1:8245650-8256412 GCA_009936405.2 Stevia rebaudiana
CACACATATTCAAACATGTGTAGGTATTTACCCACACATTTACATGTGTAGGTAAATTATGTGTGGGTAAACACCTTTATTTCTTGTAGTGTGATGCATTGTGAGTTTGAGCATAAACCACCTATTCCGAATGGTTCCTTGAAGGTTTTGGGTTTTTGGAATGAAAACGGGGACATATTGGTGTCAAACAGCATTTACAATCAGTTGTTTGTTTACAAGTTAAAAGGTGACACTTTATACGAAGTTTACTTTGTTGGTTCGGATGAAAAAGCGTCTAAAGATATACGAATGTATCAAAGTAGTTTGTTCTCAACCCGTTATATGGGCATAATACTACGTTCTGGTCAAGTTTCTTAGTTGTTTTAAATTTTTTTGTTTACCAAAAGTTGTTATTGTGCTTCAGTCACCACCATTCTAATGACACAGTGGATTTGTTCACTAGAATTGAATAAACATCATGATCTTTGCTTCGTCTTCGCTATATCGATCTGTCGTCATCATCTTCCTTATTAAATTTGTTTTCTATTTGTTATGGTAAGTTGGTAACGTAGTTGAATTAATGTATAAAGGACCTAATGTGTAATTGCTTAAACTTAGAGGACTAAATTAAATGTTAGCAACTACGTACGTACTATAATAAAACTTTATCCAGTTATTCCTTGTGTTTATTGATGAAATTTCAAAGTCAAGCACTCAAGCTACTATGGTTTCTCAACAAGTTGACCCTGGCAGCTAGTGATGTCATGATCTTATCTACAGTTTTTATGCTTTGAATTACGCTTAAGGGTTGACGACAATTGTTTTATCCAAAAGTTGAATTCTTATTATGAATCATGATAGTTTTTTATAATATTTAGTATATTATCTATTTTTGAATCTCAAAAAGTTGATCAGAACAATTTTTACGTGAGGACCGTTACAAGTCTATGTTCATTTGTCTTATACATTTGCCTGTTAAATTGTCCTTAACAACTAACAAGCTTATTGGCATAGTTTTAATAAGGGTATGGCCACAATAACAATTACAAGTCTATGTTGTTTTGTCTCATATATAATATGTTAAACAACTTTTATATGAATACTAAAGGTGTAATTCTAATATTTACAAGTAAAAGGTGTTCATTATTTAATTTAGAGTTTGAGTCGGTAACTAATTTCTTGTTCCTAAAGTGTCGGTAATTAAACTTTGTTAGCAAGGTAGGTTTTCATTATAAATAGAGTCTTACGTTTAGTTTTGTTTGTGGTTTTGATATCAATAAACTTGTGTTTTTAGTTTTTCATTGTTCATCATATATTTTATTGAGTATTTATTCAATATGTGCTAACAAATACTGGGTTTTCATTTAAATAATGTTATATATAAAAGCTATGAGTATTTTTTAAAAAAAAAGGAGAACTAGAAAAAATTTAATAAAATTGATTATTACCAAAATAGTCTCCGGAAAATTTTAACCTATAATTTGAGATCAAAATTTCACTATTGGCCTAATAGCCAGATTTATTTTCTTAAAAAACATCCCTCTTACATGAACAAACCTTTAAAACTAAATATAAAAATTAATGTATTAAAATAATAATGAAAAAGTCGACTTAATATATTTAATAGAACATGATACGCGATCAGAAACAAAACATTGAAAACCGGTTAAATACATTTGACCAAATGGGCGCATTCGCGTATTCTGCAATTTTTATTAGTAAAAATTCTGGCAAAAATAAAATTAAAAGCGAAAAGAAAAAAATAGAACAGCAAACAAAAAAAAAAGCAAAAGAGAATAAAAGCGTTTTGCACAATTTATAAAGCAAAAGTGGTGATCGATAATGGTGCAAATCTGAATTCATCCCCAACACCGGCAAACCACTTTCCTTATTCATCCCCCATCGTCGAATAATCATCACATACATACACCTAAACATCCTAATAATTCGCAGATTGTAATCAATTGCTACAATTGTTTGTTCTTATTAGATTGCTACATATATACTGATATACACATACATACATGTCCTAATAAGTAGTTTAGATTCAAGGGTTTTAGGTTTATCGATGAGGTAAAGATTTGTTGCGGGAAAAACGGTTCGGAATTGGCGGGAATCCTGTTGAGTGAGTGCATGTGTGATCATCAAGAGTTGTTTTATGGCGAACCCATCTGGAAACGGGTCGAATAGCAACGATGCGGGTCATCCCGGTTATGACGGCGGAAATTCGGTGTTGGAGCATAATCCTAGTGTTTCTACTGATTGGACTCCAGATGAACAATCGATTTTGGAAGATGGTCTTTCTCAGTAAGTTGAATTTTGTGAATTTGTTTGATTGGTTTGGTATCATGAGAATTTAGGGTTAGATTTACGAATTTTTGTCGTTAAGTGAATGTCTTAACAGAAATCATAGAGAATCCCTAATGATTGATCTACCGACAATTTGTTTTTGTATTGTTTTTTTCTTTTGAATTATTTGGGACATCTTGGGACGGAGGGAGTACATCAATCACATATATCTTTACTTTCTGCTCGAAATTTGTTCAAAACTTATGATGTTGATTGATTGATTAAAGAACAAAATCATTAACGTTCTTCATACATTTCATATTCGAAAGAACAATATTTTGTGAACACTTTTGCAACATGAATTCGCCAATGTTTTTGTGTCCGTCTGATTCGAATGATGATATATAAAATGTTTTTATGTATGTTACAATAAAGTTTGTCATATTTTATATTGTCAACCTTATGCGTGTTTTCTGTTTGTTAACTAAAATTAGCAGTATCAAAAACTCAGGTATGCATCTGAATCAAGTATTATCCGTTATGCAAAGATTGCTGTGCAATTGCAGAATAAAACTGTGAGAGATGTGGCTTTGCGTTGCAGATGGATGATTGTAAGTTTAATAACTTACATTATCTATAGTTGTATGTTATATTTGTTAATTACTTTCTAGTTATCTGTTTATGAAAGTTCTAATGTTTTATACACCTTAGAAATGTTAATACCAAAATACCCTTGATTGAATTGTACCATCTGTGATAGGTTGCAAGCTAAAATTATTTTCTAAAAACATCTATAAATAAGCAAACTTTTTTTTTTTAAATTCCTGTGGGCATTGCAGACAATATTGATCGAATTAATTATCTAATTTTGGTTATTTATCATTGTAGAAAAGGGATATAAGCAAAAGAAAGAAAGAAGATTACCTCTTGCCAAGAAAAAGCAAAGATAGAAAGGTAAACCATTTATTTGATAACCTCTTGGTTGAGATAGCTTTTATTTAATTCATGGATATATATTGTTTTCTTTTTATATGTTTTGGTATTGCTGGTGTACACCGCAGAACTAAAATGAATTTTTTTTTATCCAGGAAAAAATGAATGAACATTTGGCAAGTTCGTCTCATTTAGCAACTAAAACTGGAATATCTTCATATTTTAATGGAATGGTTTCCAATGGAAAATCAAACAATTTACAGTACAGTGGTTAGTTCTTTCTTCAATATTTATTACATAAATGTATCTTATTCTTACTTTTTTGTAAATGAGGTTAAAAGTCGTCCTATGGTGTAACGTATTTTATAAAGATGGTCGCTTTCTTGAATGTGTTTTTTTATTTATTTATTGGTCTTTTAAGTTACTAGCTAGACTTTTTAACTGGTTATGTGGGTCAATGTACCAAGATAAAGTTAACTCTTTTTTTCTTTTTACTTTTTGGCAAAAAAAATTTTCTTTTTTGGTTACACATCACAATAAGTTGTTTGATACTTTGATTTCTAGAACTCAACAAAGTACGTATCTTTTCTATTTAGTTTCTTCAAATTAAATTCAAGCGGTTTTTGGTAGTTGGTACAACATGTGTCACATGCTATGGATACCATCTAAATCCTTTGATATAAATGCATACATACGTGTAACGCATATAATGAAGTTTGGGTCCAAGGTTGTTGAACCACTTTAAATTTTAGCAAAGATTTAATCGGTTGCGTACCTTTCATATATAAATAACAATTTAGATGGGATTCACTACACGTGACACATGTTGCATCAATGATAGCGTGAATTTTATTTGTAGAAATAAGAATCAATACTATAATGTTCTTGAAATCTTATTAAAAGTAATAAAGAAAAATAATTTCTATCAAAAGGGCAAAACAATATTTTCACCATTTTTACATAATATGTTACAAGTTGGTGAATTTACACCTTGTATATAACATATACTTATTACATACATTTTTATTTATTCAGATTCCATATCTTCCGGTTTTCATCCTTGTTATTAACTTTTGAAACCCTTTTGCAATTTAACTTTTAAAATAACATATTACCGTAAAAATTATAACCGTTAGATCTTGGATACCAAGGATAGAAGCTAGCCATGTGTCAGCTTCTTATGTATCTATGCATATTTACTTTTTTACCCTTGATCAACTGCATTTATTACAGTTCTTGCAAGTCCAGCTGGACAACTTCTTAAGGAAAGTGCACTTGCTATGGAACGGGTTTCAGCAAATCTTGAAACTCATCAGGTGACATATTTATTCAGCTGCTAATTTTTTTTATAATAAAATAGTGTGTCATATATGATTGCAAAGGTTAATTTCAATATAGTTTTATTTTGTTAGAATAATTTAGGAGGTTTTGTGTGTTAAAATAAAAACATTTACTTGAGTTGAAAGTCACACAAGTTGTTTCAAATACTTAAAACCTTTATATTTTGAACTGTATTTTTTAATTTTTTCTTAAATAAATTTTTATTCTCTACCTCTGATACTTGCAACAGGTACATGAGAATATCAATCTCCTTTTCCAGATTCGGAAAAACATCCGCGATATCTTGAGCGAGTAAATTTTCATTTCACCCTACAATTAAAATGTGGCAATTTTGACCCGTTTATGAGTAAACGGGTTGATTTGAGTTTTGGTTCATCTGTAATCAGTATCACCAACTATCTCTTATTTTACTCACAACCTATAAAAAAATGAATAAACAATCACAATAAAGAATATAGGGGATAATTAGTGGTTTTCCGAGATTCTATATATCTGAATATTAATATTTTTAAGTATAAAAAAAAGTAGTGTCTTTATTCATATTCAAAGCATCAACTATTAAAATGGATGAAATAATGGTTATAGGTCAATTCAACCTGTTTGACCCGTTTTGCCACCTTTAAATTATTATCCTTGAAAATGAATTATAATCCTTGAAAAATATCAAAGTTAACTGTTTTATTATTTATTTAATGCAGTTTAACTGACACACCAGAGAAACTGAAGCAGATGCCACCACTTCCAGTGAAACTGAATGAAGATCTACTTAATTCATTGCTTCCTCATGCAACATTACGTCAGCAAATGCATTAGTTGATCATGATGCTGCTAATGATGTTTAAGCAGAAGGATAACGAATTAATAATTCACTCGTAAATGGGTTTTTGGTTTTTGAATATTTGTATTGATCAGTACATAGGGAAATAAGCAGGGGTATTTAAACATTTGGGGTTCATAATTAGGGTTTGATAGTTTGAAATTTTGGGCATTTTAAGCCTATTGTTGTTTTACATCTCCCATTGAATTGAATTGTTTAAACTTTAAAGGCATATTGTGATGTTTTAATAACCTGCTATTGAAATTGTTTACGTAAGTTACATAAGCTGAGTTTACGCTATTTAATTTTGATTTGATAAACAATCGAATCAAGCTGATTTTAAAGTAGTTGAGCCTAAGTAAGACTACTAATATTATTTTTTAAGAACAAATCTTACATTTATAGTAAAAAAAAAAAAAAAAAAGTTTGAGGTGAGATGGTTTTCTCGGTTCTTAACATATGGTTGGTTTGAATTTACAGCAACTAACAATTATAGTAAATGTCACTTATAACAAAATTATCTGTATGAATTTTCGGTGATTAATGCGTTAAGGAAAAGATTGCTTTTTAGAGAGAGCCATGAATCGTGACTCATTGGTTCTAAAAATTACTTCTCATAATTGTGTTTTTATTTGTTTTTTTTAGAACGAAGATTGGTGCAACAAAAGAGTGTTGCTCTCAAAGTTATTAGTTGTGGATATCTTTTTGGATTTTGTTTACGTTGTACGCACACGGAGTCCGGAAATGTGCACTAAAGCAATTGAGAAATCTAAACGAATTTTTGTTCTTTTTCTTTCCGTCAAATAAGAAAGGGTTCTAATGTTTTTCCAATAACCTTTTTGTAGTTTATTATTTTGTTTAAACCTTTTTTAGAACTTTGGGTTCTTTACACATCAACTTTGTCCGATAATTTGTATTAATATAATTTTTCATATCAATTCGTCTATCAACAATTTTGTTTTTCAGTATTCCGTTTATATTTTGTATTTTAACATATTTTTGTCACATTTTTCAGTATGTATTCCATTTATATTTTGTATTTTAACATATTTTTGTCACATTTCATATCCCCGTGACATGACTTTGTTAAATCTACTATACTTTTCATTAAACTTTTCATCAAGACAAATGTAAATGCTTGACTCATGACTGGCGGTTTGAAAACCAGATTAAACGGTTCAATTGCCGGTTTATTTCTTTGAATGTTGTGTAAAACAGACCAACCGAGTTTAACTTCTCTTAAATATATTTTTTTCTTCATATTTTGAATATGTAATTATGTACATATCTAACATGCATAGACTGAAAATTCATTAAAAAACCACTACACAACAATATGATGTTGCTAACAATTGCTTGCACCGGTTCGTCTGATCACTCTAACCCACCCGGTTTAATTTCTTGTTTTTTCTAAAACCATAATTATGATTGAATATTATTATATTTTAGTGCTTATAAAAATATAATAGTGTTTTCCTATTCATCCATCTAAGGGTGAAGTACCTGCTTACATATTGAAAAGGTGGCTCGACTTAACGCACACATTGTGCACGCGTATTGAAATCGAAAAGTATGACCCAAAAAGTCTTATTAATATTAACCATATTCTCATATTCTTCTTTTTGGTGCCACTTACTACCTACAAATGTAAATAAAAATAAATACTTACGGTCCCACAAGGACACGTCATGTGATGTGATGAGGTTTTGAATTTTATCTTTGTTGAATGTCACAAAAATTTGTAACGACTCGTAATATAAAAAAGTTGACTTGATTTAAGTAGATGAGGCAGTGGACTTGGGCAACATAACATGGTCAACTAAAGGCCAAATGACATGTATATTCTCGCAATGTGGTATGTGCTATCATGTGAGCTACTTGAAATCGACTTGATAAAACCTCAAATCGAGTCTTAAATGAGCTCGTGTTTGAACATGGTCCAGAGTTAGAGCTAGTTTATAAAAGAGTTTGAACCCGAAATTTGTTGGATATTTTAGTGTAATTAGAGATTTTATATGACATACAAATAAGAGTGCACGCTTCTTTGAATGTCATCGGGACTAACAGGGGTCTAAGGGCCAACAGCCCCTGGTGGGGTTCACGGGGCAGAGCCCCTGGCAGGGGTCGAAAATGCACTAGAATAATGCATTAGAAAAACTGTTTCGGACGTAAATGCGGTTGTTTTGAACTTGAGGGACTAAACGTGTAAATAGTTCAAAACCGCTCAGCAGTACCGAGCTTTAGTAAGTTCATGAGTTGAAACGAATCTATCATTTATAGAATATATATATATAACTTTAATAAGTAGTTGCTTAACTATATACAAAAACCAACTTTCTAAGAGTAGTGAGTTAGTTTTCAAACTGAGCTAAAGCTTTAGACATAGTGCTCTGGATCTCTTAAGTGAAACGAAGAGAGGTCAAGAATAAACGAGGTCGGACTCGACTGGATTCGTTTACACCATTAAGATCTCTATCTTTTAAGATTTAGAAATAGGCACCCTCATGTTAGGGAGTCATCTTTAGACCACTTCCAGATACTAAACCTACACACAAACCATTTTTGTTATAAGATTAAAAAGCTTCTCTAATTTATTTCCTCAAATGGCGAAACGAGCAATTAGGTTGTGAAACGGACAAATACCCGTTGTTGATAATGAGAATTTGAAAATGAATACTCAATAGACTTACCGTCACATAAATTATGATTTGACTCGTAACAAAACGTATGTATAATTCAATCCTTTTAATCGGTTTGTTAATTTGCCATCTCAACGAAATTGCACACACTGGAAGTTATCATCTTTCACTACTAGTTCTGGTCATGCCTATGGCTTATGTGCGTTTGTGGTGACAAATAAAAAGGTTGCTAATGTGTTGGATTACTATGTAGATATTAAGGTAGAAAAATTTTCATCACACACACCACATATGGTCTCATTTAACTATTATGTTTGAATTTTATGACGTTTAAAATGCATATTTGTTTATGTTTTAGTCTTTTAGATTAGCAATATTTCTAATTATGAACTCTTTAAAACATAAAACAAAGATATGCAATGTTCTTAGTTTTTTATTATTATTATTATTATTATTATTATTATTATTTTTTAAATAGCAAACACACAATCTCTAAACCTTAAATGTTAGTTCTACAAAGTAAAACACTGGATAGGTGGATTTTGTGATTATATTTATTATAGGGGTGTGCTTGCCGTAAGAACCTTAGCTTTTAAACTTCTTTATTTGTAATAAATTTATCCTATTAAATAATGGGATGATGTCAATTAATTGTCGCCTATGTTTCTTGATGGCTTTCAATACTTTGAAGGATTTATTCAACGATTTGTTGCTAGTTAATTTAATCAACAAAGGATGCTTTACCAGAAAATGACGCTTACTATACATCAAAGAAAAACACCAACATTTTATTGCATTGACATTCGCTCATATTGTCCTAGACTGATCTACGTGGCATTTTAGAACTGAACCACGCACGGCAACTGGAAATCTAGATGACTTCGTTCGGCTTTATGAATTAATTTATAAATTTGATAAAAAAAAAAAAAAAAAAAAAAAAAACTTAAAATTAAGTTATTTCGTCGCCTTTGGCTCGTGGCAAGAGGAAATCGGGGCGACTCCATTCGGTTTATGAATTTATTTATAAATCGTCCTTATTAAAAAGGTGGAATTTAAAATAATGCAAGGTGCAAGCATATGAGGTGAAATCTTTTTCATTATTACCTAAAAGTAAAATTAGATAATAATTTTTTTTAGTGATTTTCTTTCACTATTACCTCTTAGTTTAATTTTTATATAACAAAACAATAATAATAAAATAGTTACACGATTCATATATGTTTCATATAAGTCACTTAAATTGAATAAAAAAAGTTTAACATTTCTAATGGTATATTCTATAGTATTGAAACACTTACTGAAAGTTGGATAGTGTAAAAAAAAAAACTTTACTTCATTTGATTAAAATAGTTACTAAACTTGATTAACAATATATGAAGTTGAGTTTTTGTATAATGCTTATCTAAGGATACATTTCTAAGGCAAATTTATTAATTTTTAACGGCTCAGAGACAATAACATGTGACGGGATTTCAATCGTCCCTGGTATTTGATCAGAGATCAGACCTGATCTTGAATTGACATTTCTGATTCTATGTGGATTCAAACCCAATACCTCCCATTGAGAAATTAAAGGTGGTAGTGTCGGACTATAAGCCTTTCGGTCATCTAAGACTATTTTTACTTATTATATCTTTAATCAGGAAAATCCCCAACAAATGTTAAGCTTGACCGTTCACGGTTCAACCGGTTGACTCGGTCTCAAACCCTAATCAACCAGCAAAGTGAGGAGGTAAGCATCAATGGTTCTTCACCATTTTTTATTCGTTTTCTTGACTCGCTTATAAATCAGGCATTTCTTGGTAACCAAACGGAAGACACCGATGGTTCTTGGTTTAATCGACCAATCCCAAAATGAAACATAGTGCAAGTACTTATTAAAATTATAATATATCAAGTAATAACACAAATTAGAGATCCAATATTATACGACAATCGATCATAGTGTTTAAAAGATTTCTTGAAACCGCTTTAGTGTGGGACAAAATACTCACGAATTTGTTTGGAGTAATTCGATATTAGAACTTACTTAGTAGACATCATACGCGAATACAAAGTTTGAAATTATGTACGTCTAATAATCTAAATATAGTATTTTCCGTCGAATACATATGTCAATTTGAAGAAATTGATGAAAAAAAGAATTAGTGACATAGATGTACGTAATTGATATTTTAGAGATAAGATCAAATAGTAAAGGTTAATTAAGCATTAAGCAAGTTGCCGAATAAAATAACTTTAAAAGAAGAAATTTACGGGTTATAAGCAATAACAATTAAAAAAGCTACGCGAGAGAGATGAAATAAAGTCTATCCTACGTGGTTTATGCTACGAAAATGTATAATAAAAATTAAAATGAAATTAAAACTCTTTTGTTCAACACAAAGTGCATATGGTCGATCATATAGTCAAACACCATCCACAACCGTCGGTACTATCGTGTTCGCCGCTACTATCGTAACCTCCACCACCGATCACCATGGTCCTCATCACCACCTCCGTCACGCCAACACTATTGGTATCAGTGCCCACGCCCCAACATCAACTACACCACCGCGGCGACACTACCTACTTTGCGGCCACCACCGCCGTTGCCAATAGCCGTAAAAAAGTAGTTGAACCCATATATAAATTGTAGTTATTGTCCATGGGTAAGGTTATTCTAAATAGCGAGCTTATTCTTAGAAGGCTAAAAAGGATTTTAAAAAAATCATAAACCGACTCAAACGAACTCCGATTGAACTCATTTTAGCGGCGTTGGAAC
>WOUH02000007.1:8256512-8266570 GCA_009936405.2 Stevia rebaudiana
CCCCCCCCCCCCCCCCCCCCCCAACCCATTAAATATCCGGAAGTTGATCCGAGAATGATCTATTTAGATAAATATGTTTGCAGGTCGACCCTAAACTGACTGAAACTTGTTTTGACTAAACTTGAACTTACGAATTTTGTGTTTAGGTTCATATCATATTTTTTTTTGTCGTGTGATGATTTCATTTCACACACTAGTTATTATCCTACTTATTTGATATACTTTGTTTTTATGCAGCGAAATCAGGGCAAATATTAGATGACACAGTTAGACCTGATCCTCTGGAAAAACTTAGAAAGTATAGGGGAGGATACGACATCACCAACGTCCATTACTGGAGTGTATGTTTGTTTTTACCTTGATTCTATTTTTAAATTTATTATTTGACTGTTAAATGATAAATCTTATAAAAAGTTAATAACATATATCATTTTAATTTTTAATATTGTTTCAGTCAACTGCATACACAGGAATAGTAGGATATGTGCTTGGCGCCCTATGGCTCTTAACCGGCGTCGTTTTCGTTATATACCTTGTGGCAACCATTTGTTGCAAAACAAACAGAAGATTAAAGAAACACAAGACACCAACATCCCACAAACAATATTACCTTTGGCACATTATTCTTGCTGCATTCTTCACACTTTTAGCCATGTAAGCCTTCTATTTCTATTCCAACACGCATCAAGAACTTGTACATTAATTGCAAAAACCCAATTCATTAACGGTACATGCATTGAGGAGTTGTACATGCAAAACTGAAACAATTTACAATCTTTTTCAGAGTTGGAACCGGATTAGTACTTGGAGGAAATGCCAAATTCCATTCGAGGGCGGATAAAATAATAGATATAATCATCGATACGGCTGATGATGCATCAAAAACAATATATAACACAACCGGTGCAATGAAAGTGACACGAACCAACTTACAAGGTACAAACGTTGATGCAAGCACCACGCGGTTTCTTGAGTCGACATCAAGGCAACTTGACTCAACCGCGGATGATATACAACGACAAGCTAGAAAAAACCGTCATAAGATCGATCTAGGTCTTCGCATTGTGTAAGTTTCTTTTCACATAACGTACAACATTATATTTTATAAAAATTAGTGTGACAGTATGATCATATATTTTTTTTTTGTAATTAGTAACATAAGTTTTGCTGGATAAATGATTTAGGAAGTTTTATGCGATCTAAAGCTTTTTATCTGTTTGACTCGTTAAGTTTTAAATTATAATATTGAAAAGTAGATTACTTGACACCCAAATCCTTTAGTAAACAGTGTCTGACTTTTGGGTTTTGATTGCAGGTATATTGTAAGTACAGTTATTTTCGCGCTAAATTTGGTTGCAGTTATCGCGTTAGCAGGTGTGTTTTTCATCTATTGAGGTCTAATTAAAATTAAAATTATATATATATGTCACCTGATTGATTACTAATGAAGAATACTCTTTATGGTATGCAGTGGTTGGGGTTATGAAAATCAGGCGAGTTCTTCACATGTAAGTCCATCAAGTTAACCTTTTTTAAACCATTAACCACAAGAAACAATAATAATCATGTAAATTTCTAATGCCAAATTGTAATTGTAACCATTGCAGATTGATCGTATTGTGTTGGTTAATCACGGTTCTATGCTGGGTATTCTTTGGGGCATACTTCTTCTTATCGCGGTATGTTCTTATTTCTATACTTTTTAGCTCGACGCAAACTATGTATCCGAATATTGAATGATGTAAAAATGTTGTTAAATTATTCAGATTTGCGGGCGATACATGCACCGCGCTTGAAGGGTTCCAACAAGATCCTTACAACAACAGTTTGAGCTCAATCCTTCCTTGTGATGAATTACTTTCGGCGGAATCTGTGCTTACTGATGTCAGCGCAGGAGTTTACGACCTTGTCAATGAGGTATGATCTATACCACTAAACACAAAACCTTAAATGCAATGGTTATCGATCGATTTGGTCGACTTTAACAAAACAATTGTTGGACATGTTGTAGGTGAATGCAAACATATCTCGATTACAACAAGATTCGACTTTCGGAGTATGCAACCCATTCTCCGGGCCACCAGAGTATAACTACCAGCCAAACAACTGCTCAGAGAATGATATCCGTATAGGCGACATCCCTGAGGTACACTACATACGACACTCATATCAGTATATCAGTCGCCTGTTATATATGAGTGAGATTTTACTGTGTACGTTTGTATGTCTTTACACACGACACTCCTAACATTTTAATTTGTATTTTTTTTGAAGATACTGAGACTGATCACTTGTGTGGACCCCGTGGACGGAGTCTGCAACGGAGGGATTCCAATATCGGGAAACGACTTCAGAACCGCGGTTGCATACACAAGCTCAATCCAAATACTTCTAAATTCCTATCCCGGAATGGAAAATCTGCTTCATTGTCAAACAGTGAAGGATGCGTTTGCCGATATCCTTGAACACCATTGCAAACCGGTAAAAAGAGATGTAAAGATCGTATGGGCCGGACTCGTGTTTTTGTCGATTGTGATGGTGTTTTTGGTTCTTACGTGGATCGTTGAGGCGTATCATGAACGAAACCATCGGTTTTCGGATGGATCGGTGAAGCCTCATCATGTAGATGATCATGTGATTGAACTTGGAAAACCAGAAGAAAAAGGAAAAGATGGAGTTGATAGCAAATTAGAAAGTGACATATAATTTTGAAGGTGGTTATGCATCCTTGAAAGCTAATTAGGCAGCTGATCGAGAGATGGTTGGGTACTAATCATAGCCGGAACAAGGGAAAACAGGAAAGAAATTAAGGTTTATTCAAGAGTTGATTTGTTTCTTCTTTGATATAGAATAGAGGCAATATGCATGGGGACAAACCCCACATAAGTCTTGTATTACATTTTTTTATAATATAGTTTACCACAAATATATTATTTATTTATTTTTAATATAATTATCAAGTAATCTTTCTATCACTTGGAATACAACTTTCTATCACACCATCATCATAACATATAAATAAGCTCAACTTTTAGTTAAATTATACGTGTATGTTTGTATACTCGTTTGTAAGTAAATTAGACATCACCAAATTTGTTTGTAAAAAATATTTTTATAAGCCAGTCACTACTTAACCCGACTGTGATTTACCTTTTCTTTCCTTTTTTCCATTCATATCATGGTCTTGAATGTATGGAAATGATAGCGGCCGAAACCTTGCGACGTAAACGCAATGAAACTTTCTTGAATGTATTATTTACTTCTATTATCATAATTATATAGATTATAATATTTAAAATATATACAGATATATATCATTTTATATAATAAAATAATATTTATATATAAACAACCGGCTCGTGTAGGCTCACAAGTCATGGTCAGGCTCGATATTCAAATCTCAGGTTTGGACCATCTAGCTTCAATTTAGGCTCGAGTTTATTTGTACTTGACTCGGCTTGAACTTCTATCAAAATCATCTCTAGCATCTTGTTAATCTAGTTATTAGTAGTAATCTCTAGAATAGGTCCTTCTAGAGATAGGTCCTTTATGTAAATATTATTTACTTTTTAATCCATCTCTTCCTCTATAAATAGAGAGGTTCTTTTCATGTTGTAATCACTTAATCAATATACATTTTCAGTTCAGTTACGATTACATGGTATCAGAGCCGAAGGCTCTCGAACACCTCTGAAAAATCCAGCTTCCGTTCCGGTCCAGCCCCGTTCGCGTCTGTACTAACTGCTGCCACCGAAGATTCTTTTTTTCCGGCCACCTTTGAGCGACACCGCCACTACCATTGTCTTGGGAGGTCTGCGACTAAGCATCCTTAAAAATTCGCCTCCTCAACTCCGACGGACGCGCCGTCACGCGCCGGTCAAACGTTTCACGCACCGCCGACTGTTTTCCAGATTCCGGCCACTTTTCCGGCGACTAAAGCTACACCTCCACCACCATTGTGCTCGCCGGATCATTCTGACTCAGATACTGTTCTTCGACTGCCGTCGCCGCCTGTAACACCTCATACCCTCAGATCATTATTTTAAAAATAATAAAGAATATAAAATGATAAAGGATTAAAATTATTTGTTGACCGGTCAAAAAGAGTTCAAATGGGTTAGAGAAACTAGAAAGACTCGACTGCTGGATTGAGTTTGAAGGACGGTCCTTCTTTAAAGTGGGCTTGAACACAAATAAACTGAAACGAAATTAGAATATATATATGCGTAAAGAAATATATATATATGCAAATATATGGCTTGATTTTGTGGTTTACGTGATATGGGCTACATGCCCACTTTGACCATTCAAAGGAAATAATTCATTTGAGGCATAAGCCTAATCGTTCAGAACTTCAGATCATCATCAGGTAGAAAAAAAATAAAATTATATATATATACAAAATGCAATGTCGGTGTGAACAGTGTCCACCACCGACATCGCTGAACGAAAATACACTAGATATATCACATTGACTCTCTCTCTCACACACAGACCACCTCTCTCTCTCGATGCCTCTCTTTCCCGTCGCTCTCTGTCTTTCTCCGTCGGAAACTTTCTATTTGGTGGTTAGGTTCCCCGATCCCAGAGGTGGATATCACCGTCGTTGTCGGTCATCGTTATCCGGCGATCGGAAAAGAGTAAACAGAGAGATAAAGACACCGAGGATGTCGCCATCCTCTTACCACAATCGATTGAGAATGTTCTTCTGGTAAATTTTCTGATTCTTGAAGAAGACTCCTGCTCCATCACAACTTATCGATGCTTCGTTGAGTCGTTTGGTGAGGAACTCAAATTAGGGTTTCATCGTTTTTAGGTAATCTTTTACCTCACTGATTTCATAATCGATGCTCTGCTTTATATATAGACTTGAAGTTTCGTTTTGTTGGTTTTGTTAGCTTCCATTTTGAATCTAGATGCTTTTGAACTAAGTAGCTATTAATCTGATTATGATCTTTTCATTATTTACTTTGAGTTGTTGAGATAGAAATGTGTTGGATTATGTTTCGATTTCCCCACATAAGATCAGCTTAGGCAACATATGTTCTTAAAGAATCAGGTTACGCTTTCCCTTTTAATTCCTTCATTTTCATGATTTGGTGCTTTCATCTTTCAATTTCATTTTTCTAAAAGTTTCTCTTGATGCCCTCAACCTGTTCGACCATTTGTCTGTGTGAAGGTTCCTGATTGTCTAATTTGGTACCAATTTCATAAGAGAAATCATGGATTCAACTAATTCATGTCTTCTTCTGTTCCTTGAAAGTCATCTTTTATGATATTAGTCTTCTGTTATTGCTTTTCATATGACATGATTTGACCTTATTTGTGTATGAGTGATGATGTTTGCTGAAAAAAGCTGGTATAACATGCTTACAGTTCACCCCAATCCATAGGTTTAACTCTATTTCTTTTGGTATGTCCTGATTTTGTTTTACCGTATTTTCAATCTGAATATTGTTTTCTATGTGAGTTGGTCATTTGGGCTCCTACTGGCTTATATACTGTTTCACTCTGTGGTTTTTTATTTTGTCGAGATTAACATTTTCGGTCCATTATACAGTTTCATGTTTCATTTGATAAAGACATTAATAGGTTACTCATATTGTTATGGAAAAATTTAATTTCACCAGTATTTAGAGTTTATTATAGATACATTAAAATATAGGTCATTGATAGGTTTTCTAAAAGTTTTAAAGTAACATCTTCAAACCACATAGTTTTTGCACAACGTATTTACGGGGACGCACTCCAAATCAACGTTAACGATTTTGAAAATAAAGTTGTTATATTGGTTAAAAGGATGGTAGATAAATAGCTTTTATAAAAGCAATGTTATACAGATAAATCTTATAAAAAGTTATTCCTCTGAATGTATACTTCTTTCATATTAGCAAATTTTTTAGTACTTTCTTGGTTGTCTTTGTGCATTACCGTTTGTTATTAACTGATCTTTCTTATTTCATTAGTGGAAGGTATTAATTTTTTTAAGGTCAAGGTTTCTGTCGTATTTTATGCTATATGATGTTTGATGTCGTACCATATACATGGGCGCGACTAATGCTAGACTAAACTGTGCGTGTGTTTTTTTTATTAGCAAAAAATGATATTCCATTACCACAACTAGCGGGAGGCCAACATACAGCATAGACCCCACTACTTATCAATATATAAACCTCACCCTATGAGCAAATTGATCTTGAAAGTTCTTTGGTGTTATGTTGTAACATGATCATGCGTTTGTTTTAGCATTAAACTTAGGTTTGTTTGTTTGTTATTACTTTTCTTCATATGGTAAGAGTGTTCTGTTACTAATTTTTTATTTTTTATTTTTAATTGTTTTTGGAAATGGTATTTCAATATTCTTGAGGCTGATAAAGTACAACCACCAAAATCAATAGAAGAAGGAAAACTTTATACTCCTGCTGCTGTTGACTTATTTAGAATACTTGGAGAACAAGTTCAAATTGTTAGAGAAAATAGCACAGAAGTCATGCTATACAGAATTGCTTTGTCCATCATTCAGGTACATACAAAATTAAAAAGATTTTCTTTATTAAAAATATATTTTTGTACTATCTGATAAAAAATGAAGAACTATTTTTTTATAATATAAAGGACTTGCAATAGAACAACAAACCAATAAAATAAATTTGATGGTTATATTTCCAGAAACCAAGTTGGATAATTCAATTTAAAATCAACTAGAGCTAAATAAGAAAAATTAATTTAATTGATTGTAGAACTTCAAGATCTTTTGGTATTACTATTTTTGAGATGGAAAAGATTTTCTCATAATATTTATTTTAGGTAATGATTGATTTCCAAGCAGCTGAAAAAAAGAGACTGGAAGAACCCGCTTCCGATATTGGTTTAGAACCAATATGTGCCATGGTTTGTAACTTTTTGTATTAAAATTTTAATTTATTTAAGTTGTTTTAACTTGCGATAAATCCAAACAGATATTTAAACGTTAAACCCACTCTAATTTATTTCATAATGACAGATCAACAATAATTTGCGCTGTTATGATCTTGCTATGGAGCTCGCTTCTAGCACTATTGAAGCCCTCCCAGAAAATTATGCAGAGCAGGTTATTCTTTTTCATTTATAATTAAAGTATTTTCTTTTTTCATTGTAGTCAAACTTACAGTTTTGACTTTTGCAACAGGTTAATTTTGAAGACACATGTAAAGGCTTTTTGGAGGTTGCAAAGGTATATTATTAGTTTATTACTATTATTTTAGCCTAGTGAAACTTTTTTAATATGTTTTTATATAAACTTTTTCTAATTGATTTAGGAAGCTGTACATCAAACTGTCAGTGTCATATTTGATGATCCAGGAGTGCAGGAATTACTGGTCAAACTTTATCATAAAGGTAAAATTTCCCTTTTATTATCATTAATTCATTATAATTTTTTTTACGGATATTTATTTTTTTAATTGTGTCTGCAGAATGGAGTGAAGGACAGGTTACCGAATACCTCGTGGCAACATTTGGTGATTATTTTACAGATGTGAAGATGTAAGTTTACAAGTTCTGACAATAATTAAATAATAACTTTATATATGTCATTTAATAGGTCATGTGTTTTTTATTGCGGACTGAGTTTGTTTTACCTCTGTTTTTTAAAATCATGATCTTTAGGTATATTGAAGAAAGATCATTTAGGCGATTTGTTGAATCTTGTCTGGAACAAACAGTTATTGTTTATGTTGACCATCTTCTGTCTCAGGTTCAATGTTTTGACTGATGCAACTGCTTTTAATATTTTATCTTATTTTCTCTAGGATGTAAATAAAATTATTGGTTTTTATATTGTAGAAAAATTACATCAAGGAGGAAACAATTGAACGTATGAGACTCGATGAAGAGTATCTTATGGATTTTTTCAGGGAATACATAAGTGTTAATGTAAGTTTCTTACCATAAAACACAATGATCTGAACAACACCACATTTACTTATAAATCAAATAATTTAGTGTTTTTTTTTTCTTTAATAACGAGTAATGTAAAAAAAAAGTAGCCAAATGGGCCCAACACGTCAAACAAGTTAAAATTCACCCAAAGCTATTTCGAATGCGTACAACCTTCTAATTATTTTTTATTCGAACTTTTGGATTAAATTTAAAAATTATAATTTGGTATGTACAGAAAGTTGAAAACAGACTGAGGATATTAATTGATTTGAGAGAGCTTGCATCTGCTGAAAGCCCAGATACTTTCACTCTTGTTTACACACATATACTTGAACATCAACCTGATTGTCCAGTAAGTTTGCTTTAATTATTATTATTTTTAATATATTTATTTTAGTGGCAGCTAATTTTAAGCTATTTTCATGATGATTGTAGCCTGATGTTGTTGAGAAACTTGTTGGATTGCGTGAAGGAATACCGCGTAAAGATGCAAAGGAGGTATGTATTTTACTGAATTTAGAGGTGGAAAAATGTTTACGGGTCAAAATGGGTAATTTTATTACGGGTCGAAACCAGTCGGGCTAGTTTTACTTGATAAACTTCCTGTCCAAAATCTTTATTTTATATATAATTAAAAAAGAAAGTTAATTAAATTATTCATTTTATTTATAATAGTATTAGTAGTTTTATTTTCTAAAAATAGTTTAAAATTCAAAAATTACCAAATTTCAAAACAAATAACCTGGTTATCTTTGTTGAAGTCACCCATTACATATACCTGTAAAAATTGCAGTTTCGATATGTATAAAGATAATGATTTTAGTATGGTACACACAATAACAATACTGTCGAGTTCAAACATTATATGTAGCTAATGTTAATCTAATACAAAATGCCTTGCTTTGTGCGCTATATATGTTAAACTTATATTTCGCTTTAAACGGACACTTTTACCCTCATCTCAACACCAGGTGGTACAAGAATGCAAGGAAATATTTGAGGGTTCTCTCATTGACGGAAATCCGCCAAGGGCAGGTTTTGTCTTTTCCAAATTGAAGTCACTCAACACGTCAAAAATCACTAATATTTGGCGAAAGTTGCATTAGTTCAATTAAATTGTTTATTTCTTAGATCTATGCTTAAATTTCCTTTATAAAACTATTGCTACCAGTATGTTATTCTCTTGTTTAGTCGATATTATATTTTTGAAACGATAGAGAATGTATGTTTACCAGAATTTTGAAGCACTATAAGTATATATTTTCAGTCTTTGTGATATAACTTCTGTGTTTTCTCCTTTCTTGAGTAATCATGTTCAATTTTTGTTAGGCGTCATAAGATTATTTACTGTAATCGCGTTATTTGGATGCGAGGGATCGGGTCTGCTATCTATGTTGTAGAGTGTTAGTGTATGATATGTGTGTTATTACTATGATTAATAGTATTTGTTTATAATACTTGTATATTATATGTGTTTAATGCACGTGACATATAAAGTAGGACATGATTCAGCTTTGGTAAGGATGAGTTTTCTTTGAAATGGTTTAACAGTGGTTATAGTAGTCATCTAGCCTAATGAAACAAAATGTTTCGGGCTTGATTGTATGAATATAGCCTTCTTTGTATCTGTAACACAAGTAAAACATTACACACATGTGATGGAATGCATCTTTTATTTGCTATTTTGTAGTTCTAGCGATAGACATGAACAAAAAAAGAGAGAGACTACTAAGGTCTTTTGAAAGTTGCAACCACGGGTCGTCGGGTTGTATAATACTCAAACCCGGGATTGACATGTCATTAGAAAAATAAAAAACAAAACAAGCGGTCTATAATGCTGAAATATTTGTGTGATTTGAAAAAATCTGTCGTCATATATAAAGCCATATAGGCAGCAAAACATAATGACCGAGTCAAATGCATGGCTGAATCAAGTGTGTGAATTAATGAAATAATAATAAAGTGCATGAAATATCACACCAAATATCAAATCTGAAACGAATTGTAAGAATAACCGCAGCGGTCGCCCCGGTGGTCCAACGGGGTGCGTTTTTCGGCGGATCCCGGCGGGAACACCGCCCCCTACCCCGGCGGGGTTGACGCTTTCGGCCCAACGGCTCCCGCTCCCCGCTCCTCTT
>WOUH02000007.1:8266670-8279811 GCA_009936405.2 Stevia rebaudiana
GTGACCTTCGGCCGCCGCAAACCCTACGACCGTCGCCGCCTTCTTGCTGCCCAGACTTCTCCATCGGCCCTGGAACTCGGCGAAAATGGAGAACGTCGGCTTGATTCCCCGAAAATGAGAGCCACCAAGAATCTTCACACACATGATTCGGTGAACGTCGGCTTTGATTCCCCGAAAATGAGAGCCCCGAATTCGGGGGGCCGGTGTTCCCGATCGAGGACGAGCTCCCCCGAAGCTTCTCTCGAACGACACCTTGTGCCCTTTTAATGACCTTATTAAAAAACTGATTAACTTTAGTGACAAGATAGTCTTATAAGCAATAGTACATATGTATGTTATATGAACATTGTGTTGTAGCCGGATAATCTTATGAAAACAAAATCCATGTATAGTTTTGTTAATTTTATAGTCTAGATGTTAACTATAATTACACTATACCTAAAAAGTAATATATTCCTTCATTTTCGTGTACCAAAAATATTATTATTAATTACAATAAAATAAACTGAATATTTTTCAATATTTAAAGTTATTTGAGATGTGACATGCATAAATAAAGCTTGTATTTGTTAAAGTGGTGTTGTCACATAACAATTTTAAAAAAGAATCGGCCCCATTCAACCAATGCAAAGATGCAACTGCAAATAAAAGATATACCATCAATTATAAGTTCAAAATTATTATATTTTATCTAAAAGATGCCTTCTATATCAATAAATTGAATTATAAACTATTCTTTAAACTCGTAAAATAGTTGTTAATCATATATATAAAACATCATAATTAGCATATCCCATGATAAAATTATCAAAAACACTAATATAATCAATACATATATAACAACTCAAAAGCATTATTTTTTTGTCGTTTTTAACGTTAGGAGACGGCCAAGCCATATAGATGAAAAGTGTCGATAACCAACAACAATATACAACTCATCATTCACACACAAATCTTCAATGGAGAGAACAACCCACCTTTCTCCCTACACCAACCACCATCAAACCACCACCAAACGGCTGAGTAACCACACATACTCGGATTCCGGTGGCGGTGATACATGCCCGGATGAGGATAAATGGGCTTCAAAGCTTCTACGGGAGTGTGCACAAGCCATCTCCGATAAAGATTCCGGCAAGATCAACCACCTTTTATGGATGTTAAACGAGCTATCATCACCCTACGGTGATTGTGATCAAAAGCTAGCTTATTACTTCTTGCAAGCACTCTTTTGCAACGCAACAGAATCCGGTGAACGATGCTACAAAACTTTGGTATCGGTTGCTGATAAAAACCATTGCTTTGATTCCGCAAGAAAGTTGATACTCAAGTTCCAAGAAGTTTCACCTTGGACAACTTTTGGTCATGTTGCATCAAATGGTGCTATTTTAGAAGCCTTTGATGGTGAGTCTAAACTACACATAATTGATATTAGCAACACCCTTTGCACCCAATGGCCTACTTTGCTAGAATCTTTAGCGACCAGAACTGACGAAACACCTAGTTTAAAACTAACCGTGGTTGTCACCGGGGCCATGGTGAGATCAGTCATGAAGGAAATCACTCAAAGAATGGAGAAATTTGCACGTTTGATGGGCGTCCCGTTTGCGTTTAATGTGATTAATGGATCAAATAGGTCATTAGGGAAACTTACTAAAGAAGAGTTAGGTGTTCAAGATGACGAGGCTATTGCTGTGAATTGTATTGGAGCTTTGAGAAGAGTTGAAGTTGAAGAACGGGGGGATGTGATTCGACTTATTAGTTCTTTAAACCCACGAGTGGTGACAGTCGTTGAAGAAGAAGCTGATTTTACAAGCTCAAGAAATGATTTTGCGAAGTGTTTTGAAGAGTGTTTAAGGTACTATACTTTGTACTTTGAGATGTTGGAAGAAAGCTTTACTCCCACAAGCAATGAACGATTGATGCTCGAACGCGAGTGTTCTAGAAGCATCGTTCGGGTTTTGTCGTGTGATGACAAGCATAATATCGGGTTAGGAGATTGTGAAAGAAGGGAGAAAGGATATCAATGGTGTGAGAGACTCAATGAGCTCTTTTCACCAGCAGGTTTTAGCGATGATGTGATGGATGATGTTAAAGCATTGCTAAAAAGGTACCGGAACGGATGGTCTCTTGAGCCCGATCAAACCAACCCTAATACGAGCTCAGGGATATTGCTAGCTTGGAAAGATGAACCAGTTGTTTGGGCTTCAGCTTGGAAACCCTAATCAAGAAAGAACTCAACTTACATGCATTCTCATGCATATATGCAGATGAAGTTGGTACCCATCAGCTCGTTTCATGTTGCCTGAACTTATATAAGTTTGAGCAACAGGATACGAACTATCAGGATATCAACATGATCAACCTATATGCAGAAACTAGCGGCATGTTTGTATCTTTATAATCAAACCCTATTTTTTAAGGTTCATTTAAACTATGTTGGATTCTAGGACTTGAAGATTGAAGATAGACAAAATTGAAGAAGATATAGTCTTTTCATTTATAGCTAGGAAATAGTAATGAACAACTTCATGAAGATGCGAAGATGAGTATATTTGCAGGCACTTTGAGTGTGGGTAGTTTCTATAATGCTTTTTTGTTGCTTTTCTTGATGTCCTAAAGTGTTTTAGGTTTGTGCTTTAGTTTTATGTTTATTAGTGTGTTTTTAGATTGAAGTCTTTTTCCAAACATATATGTATTTAATTATCTTTCTATAAAGTTGGTGTGATTTATCTTTTTCGTCTTGTTTTAGGGTAAGCAAGAATTGACATGTTCACACTATAAGTTGGTGAGTTAAGATTTTTATTACTATTTTGATTTTTTTTTTTTTAATTTTATGTGTTATAAATGAAATGAAATTTGTTGATCAGTAAATACATACACACATTCGTTTTGTCTTATGTGAGACTAACTCCCACCTCCGGCCCGATATCATTAAAATAACGTACCATTCTTTATATGTTGTTCCTTTTTAATATATAATGACGATGATCAACATTCGTATACATACTCATAAGATACAAGAATTTATTCGCATATCTATAAAAAGTTCAGACAAGTCTACATTCCATATCACCCGACTTGTTTAAAGTCCAACATGACTACTTTGATCATGAAATCGGTCCAATCACACTAAAATAGCAACAAATTACACGACTTGTGAAACATCATACATTCATGAATAAAAATAAATGTTATATCTACTAACACTAAAACATACAAAATTTCATACTTATAAACATGTTCATTACACATTTAGGTTTATATTATAAGATGATCATATCCTTGCGGATTAAGATAGTCCCATGTTTACTTTCAACATAATTTGTCGTATTCAAATCTTTGTGAGACAAGATGAAATAGAGGACCCTTTCTGTTGATTTGGCTCCTCTTTGAACGTACACTTTGCACATGACCTATCATACTGAAATTGAACATATATGAGAACAGAGAAGGTATCAATTTAACCCAACACTTAGGTTTTTCATCAAACAAATTAAATAAATGGCCGGTAAATCGATCATAAATTAATTAATATACTAGAAACATATACTTTTGGCTTTCGAAGTGTGACACTTTCCACTTAAGGATGATTCACATGATGCAAGAAAGGGTTTGAGGTAGAAAGAAGATGGAGAAAAGAAAAGCATGTATGGTGGGAATACCAACCAAAACCCATGTTTGTCTTGTGACTTGAACAGTTACAATATTACAGGATATTATTAATATGCCTTTTTTTACTCAAGTAGACGTACATGGACGCAGATACATGCAGGTATCTTTCTCTCCCAACATTTTCTAGTGGAGCTGAAAACACAACTTTTTCAAAAGTAAAATCAAATTTCAATTATTCCACTATCCATTCAATTATAGCATTTAGATTTATATTTAATTATACATATAATTAATAAACATTACATACATGTTAATAGTTAATGTTAATATGTTAAGACTACACTATGTGATATTATGCTATAGTAATGACTTATAGCCTTATAGGATACAATTATTTTAATTAGAGGGTTTATTTTTTAAAAGGATAAGATAGATTTTAAAAAATTCATAAACTGTAGATTATAAAGCTTAAAAGCTAAACTGTAAAAAAATTTAAATGTTAAATTCTGAAATGTTAAACCTAAAGCTAAACCTTAAAATCTAAATCCAAAATCAAAACTCAAAAGCTAAACTTTAAAAGATAAACCAAAAAGCTAAAGTCTAAAAGCTAAAATCGTATATTTCGATGAACTGCAACGGCTCCATCGTTGCTGAAATGAGTGTAGTCGGAATTCGTTTGAATCAGTTGTAAGTTCTTTTTAAATCTCACTTAGACTTCTTAAAATAAGTTGTATTTAAAATTCTACCTAGAGTTAGAACTTTTTTCATGAATTATAATATTATATAAAGTTAGAATACTTTTCACTAGTTAACTAAGATATATTAGACATATAAATATTCTAAAAAAAATTCAAACAATTGAACTGTTTACTATTTTCAATATTACGTGTGCAATGTATTTAATTTTGTTGTTAAATGCAAATATTACATTTAATTTATTTTATTGAATATATATTCTTATATAACTTTTAGTTCTTTTATTTTTTTTTTAAAACTTCCTTATCGTCACAATAGCCATCGTACATGAAAGGAGAGGAGCTCCGCGTGATTGATGTCATTTGTGAGAGCTTATAAAAGCTATGAACCTAACATTAAAAAACATGTCACGTAAATATTTATATTGCCTTCTTGAAAAATCAGTTAAAGCAAGTGTAATTACAACATACTTAACTTAATTAAGATGGACGGAGTTTCTCATGTAATACTTGATATTGTATCGGAGTGATGTTTAGTACTTATTAGTTTTCATATCTATAACATTGTATCACGTTTATCCTTCAAAATTATATTATCTACATTTCACTTTAAAGGTTAACCATTATATTGAATAAAATCATAGAAGATACGGTAAATATATGTCTATACTTTTTAGCGACTGGTTTTTAGTTTTAACAAAATAGTGCAGACCTGATAGCATATAACTAGTGGCTTGAATGTATTACATGTGTTACTAAATATTTCACCAAATTGACGTACGACTTTGTGGAAAGAAACCAATTAAAAGTAAGCACTTTATTAGGTTTTTACACAAGTCTATTTAACCAAGTATAAGCTCACCTTAAAAGTAACTATTTTTTGTTTTTTTCTACAACACATTTCTCTATCAAAAAATACATATTATAATATATTACAAATGTTGGATTATGTTGCTATCATCGGTAACTACAGTATCTAGCAAAGGCGAGAATTAACACATTCTCTACAACATATATATGATGAGGTTTGGCCACCATTCCTAACTAATCTATGACGGAGTGTTAAAAGGGAGTCATGTAAACATAGAAGACACGGATTTAAATTCATTTAATAGAGTAATTAAGAAGACTCGACTTTTTTAAGCAACTAACAAATTTGATGTATGCACTACCACTGGATATGTCACAAACCTTCAAAAAATGAACCCAACATTATCACTCACTTAATTGATTATGTGATTGTACAAACTCCGTTATGTTTGGATTATTGTCATCGATACCACTGATGTATATTAATCTTTCTTTCTCTAGGTGGTTAGATGAATTAAGAAATTGAATTTGGGATTTGTATAAACTTCATGTATTAAGAAATTGAATTAATGGTAATTATGTGAAAATTACGAGGATAATGCACACTTTGTCTGGCCAAAGCCTTTTAAATGGACTCAATTGACTGGTTTTCTCAGTCTTATTGATGATATACAGGGTAGATTCACTAATAATAAAAATTTAAGGTATTATACACGCGGTATCATACACGATATCATACACAGGTTTAAGTTGATACGTAATCCAACTGGTTGAAATGTAAAAGATTAGCTCAAAAGTCAAAACTCAACATGTCAAACGGGTCTAAGGGGTTTAATGACTTAATCTAGTGAACGCATTAATTATATATAAAGTTTAAAATAAAAAAAAATTAAAAAAAAAAAAAAAAGTGGAATAAAAGGCTTCGGCCCAACCAGCTCATTTGTTTTGATTTTTTACTTGGGGCCCGTTTCTCATACTTCAATCTCTACAAACACTATTTTAACATAATACGGGTTAAGATGGGTAACCTACAAAACGAAGTAAATAAAATGGGTTCAAACAGGTAAGAAAGGTTTATGATGAGAAAATCGGTGAAGATTGCCCAAATAGACTATTTGTTTAGTTACAACTTGATTTGACTTGCACTAAATTTATGCTTTTTTAAAGAGACCTATTTAACCCCAAACTAATTTCGCTTCAAAAAGACCTAAACTATATTGCCCGTTTTGACCCATTACCCAACCCAACCCGCCCATTTTACCAGACTTAGTATTGACACACGCAGAGTAAGCCCTTCAAAAACACCGGTTCGTTTAAGCACAGCTTGCCCGACCATGAAGTGACACACGTAATGCTGGTAGGATATCTAGATACGCGTACGTGAAAATCTTGTAACATTTGTCATTCGTTTGTATCTGATGAATTTGAAGCATAATTATGTCAATAGGTTTGAATTTATAATGAAAGTGTCTAGTTTGAACACCAAAACTGACACGGTTGAACATTGAATTTAGCATTTGTGTTCTTTCTGAAAGAGAGATTAGTGTAACCATGTAAAGAATGTGTGTGTTACAACTTTCAAATCATTCACATGATTATATATCTCACATGGAAAACAGAAGATAATAAACAATTTAAAATGCTTTTTTTTCTTCTAATTTTCATGGTTCAGATGAATCTGAGCTACTTGTTTGATTATCTGGCTTTTCAAGCTCAAGTGTTGCATTGAATCCAAAGTCATTTCCAGGTGAAAATGATGATTGTAGTTCTTCTATAGATTGAATAGTGTTGACCCTGTTTTCCTTTACTGGAATATTGTTCTGCAAAATGTTTCCTAAGTTTAGAAATTCGTTTTTAACTCGGGAAACATATGTTTGTATTTTCCTTTTTTTGTTAACGGGAAATTAAGATTACGCTTCATCTATCAGATCAAATAGGTAAAGCTAAATGATTAAACTCATTTAACTAAGGAAAGAGGTGTAACTAACTGTGGAGCTAACTACCTTCTACCTTAATCAACAATTTTGACCCGTTTCCCAACCCACTTGACCCATTCATATGGGTCAGTTTCAATACAGTTGACCCTTAAAAGAAGCTGACAATAGTATTAACTTGCCTTTTTCACATAATCTGCCATTGTGGAGCTAACAATTTCCTGAATAACGAATTTTGTAACGCGATCTTCACCAATAATCGACAATAGAAAGCTTTTCGGTACCTGAAAAACTTTCTGAATTAATCTTCTTACAGAAACTGAATAAAAGCAAAATACTTAAAATAACTATTAAAGATAAGAGTGATGTTACCTTGGATGTTTTCCCTGAAAATCAGCATCAACATGTAAAAACAGAAACTTGGTTAAAGTACCAAACTTGGAAGAATGGAGTAAAAAAAAGTAGGTAATTAATAGTAAAAGTGCAAACAGATAAATTTGTCAGTCATTTTGCGATACACAGATTACACACGACTTGTGCGGGTTGGATAACGGGCACACGCATATTATTATTAGAGTTGGGCTGATGAGAAATGTTTTTGTCTAAAGCAGTTGGAGCTAATGTTTTTAATAAATACTCACTGTATCAATATGGTTAAAAAACATATTGTTTTAAATTTTACTCTAGCTTTTTAAAAATTGCATATTGAAGGTTGACTTTTTTTCAGTCAAATTACACATTACCTCCTTTTTGTCTGCGGAAACCTGGAACCGGTGGTGCTGTACGAGCCAAATTTGTTAAAACTTTATCAAATACTATTTGTGTTTCCTTTCCTGGTAATTCCACTTTTACCTGCCAGCATAATATCCGTAGTAAATATTTGAATAAAATGAAACAAAATCAAAATGCAAACAATAAAACTCACAGTATCGGTATCGATCAGATCATACATTAATTCTTTTCAACAATATCATTAAGTGTAACTCCCACAAAACATCTTAAAGCCAGTATAAAGCTACAACGATTAATCAGTTTAATCTCTTACTCTACCATATCTTCATACTACTTTCCAAAAAAGCTAAAAAGTAGTTCTATTTTATAAAAGTGACAGAAAACTGTAGTATAAGTGAAATATAAAATATTATAAAATGGGAAAGAGAATTTGTATTATAAGTCATGCTGCAGAGCTCACTTGCATCTTATCATCATCTTGCAATTCCACAAGTACATTTGCATTTTTTATTGTCATCACATTTTCATCTGATATAGCAGCTGCAACACCTGTAATGTATTATATAATAAAGTCTGAAATTTAATTTGCATTAAAAGGGGAGATAAAAGGTATATGCTGTATTCAAAGTTTGGTCAAAGGTTAGGTTGACCTGGTTCAGCAGCAAGTAGTGGTCTAACAAAGGAGTTGAGACTCTTATGAGAGTTGTGAGACTTCAAAATCCTGTATGAATCAAATGGTATAAAAGATTAAACAAATCAAGGAGGTTATATGAACTTAAGATACACTTTAGGAAACTTTCAACCTGCTTAATCCCTTGATAGCAAAATTCATAATGACCCGTTAGAGATGAACATTACCCAAAACAACTCATTCATAAGCAAATTGATCAAATTAGACACATCGAGTAAACCACAAAATAACTTGTAATGAGTGAAAGAAGAATCATCATGAGTTTACAGATAATACCAATTTACCTTTCATCTACACTTTGTTTCGTAGAGAAAAGATTGGTAGTTGCTAAATCACCACAGATTGGAACACGAACTTGGTTCAGGTTGCACTTAACAGTAGCACACTGTAGAATGCAGATCATCGCAACAATTAACACTCTCAATAAGCATTACAGCTCAAGAATTTCAACGGCTAATCGTTCAGTATGTATAATCATATGTTTTTCTATTCATTACCGGTTAATTTTGCATCGGATTTACAGCATCGCAACTCGTAAAAACTAGCAAGAAAATCTAATATCATGAATCTACGGAAATTGAAGCAGTATAAATTTGGGGTTTGCAGAAAGTTACATTGCGGAATTTTACTCGGAGAAACGTTGAAGGTGCATTCGCATTCATCGTTATCATCGTGAAGCTTCTGTAACCACCGGCTCACACCAACGCCTGTTTTTGGTCCAATCCTTTTAATCACTCCGGTTTTTCTAAATTCCAAATTTGATCCTTCGGCTTTCAAATTTTGTCTTTAAATGCCAGATACTTTCTCCATCTTATATCATGAAAATTCGTCCAAAAGAAAGTCATCTAGAGGGCCGCTATTCAAACTTGAGACTTGAGAGGAATCATGAGTTATCAAATCATGTGTCACACTAACACCCAAAATAAAAATTACTTTCACTTTTTTTTTATGACAAGTCTTGAACATGCATAGAATCATATGGAAATCACTCAACTGATCAGTTTGTCTAAAAAATCATCAAAATGACCAAAAAGCTTTAGGGTGCCGACGAAAGGTAAAACCAACTAAATCTTTGCCAAGGCAACCAGTCGACTCCAGAATTTCCGGCATCAGGTATTCCGGCTATCAGGTCTGGTCTTAAGGATCCAAGAACCCGGGACGGAATGAAAAACAATGCCTCTAGGCCAAACGAATTATCAGATTTATAAACTAAATTTTTTAAACGACGATTAAAGCTATAACAATAAACACAACAAAATCAAAGTATTAAAATAACATACCGTAAAAAAAAAGTTTTAATAAGTATAATTTGTTTTATATGATTGGTCTTGTTACTGAGCTATAGGCTCAAAATTAAATAGACAGACTATGAGCCGCCGGCAATAGCGTTAAAGAGCCAAAGTTTCACAGCTGTCGGATGTAAAGATGTCGAATTCTAGTCATCATACATCCTTGAAGCCAGCGGTACAGTTGAAAAATATTGTTGTTTTTACGTTTCGTTGGCATCTTTAAAGCATGATGGTGGTTGTGATGAATTTTTGTTCAATTTAAGTGATATCCCCATAAAGTTTATCTACTTATGTTTATACATAAAAAAAAAAGGAAATGTACACCCGACACACACCTTGTCCTCTCTCTCTATCTGCGATGGATGGCATCAACATCACCTACGACTTTCTCCATATCCTCATCTTCTCTCTGTCGATCCTCACTATATCCACCGTCATCTACCGCCTCACCGTCCGCCGTCCCTCCGCCGTCAAAACCCCATGTCCCCAATCCTACCCACTCGTCGGAAACCTCATCGGATTCCTCCGCAACCGCCACCGCTTCCACGACTGGGTAACCGACATGATCTCCACCACACCTTCACTCACCCTCAAAGTTAACGGTTTTCTCGGCCTCTCCAACGGCATCTGCACCGCCAATCCCACCAATCTCGAACACATCCTCCGGTTCAAATTTCCGAATTACATCAAAGGCAGCCGGTACACCTCCGTCCTGCAAGAACTCATCGGCAACGGAATCTTCAGTTCCGACGGCAACATCTGGTCAACTCAACGCAAGATCGCCAGTCATGAATTTAACACCAAATCGTTAAGAACGTTCATCTCCGACACCGTCAGTTCGCAAATTTCTAAATCCTTAATCCCTTATCTTTCATCCGCCGGAGATACAGTAGACTTACAGCAAGTTCTTAAAAAGTTCGGCTTTGATAACATATGTAACGTCGCCTTTGGGATTGACCCGTGTATGTTAACATCAAGTTCAAAGGATTCAAAGAATTTGAAGAATCTGTTGTTCGTTCAAGCATTTGATGATGCTGTTGAACATACCTCCAATCGGTTCTTGTCTCCGTTGCCGGTGGTGTGGAAGTTAAAGAGGTTTTTCAACATTGGAAATGAAAAGAAGTTTAAAGAAGCAATTGAAATTGTGAATCGATTCGCGATGGATGTAATCAAATCGAAAGAAACAAAAAATGAGTACAGTTACAGAACGAATGAAGATTTATTGTCGAGATTCATGGCTTCAAGTTGGGATATGGGGTTTGAAGATGAAGAAAGAAGAAAGTTCTTGAGAGACATTATCATCAGCTTCATACTTGCAGGTAAAGATTCAACTTCAACAGCACTTACATGGTTTTTCTGGTTATTGGACGGACATCCACATTGTAAACAGTTGATCCGCAAAGAATTTGCAATGTTAATGAAATCATCTCATCAAATTCATCTACCAAACCTTACATTCGATGACTTGAAGAATCTGAATTACCTGCATGCGGCTCTATCAGAGTCCATGCGACTGTTTCCACCAATTCCCATAAACTCTAGATTAACGGTTGATGATGATATATTACCCGACGGCACATTCGTCGGAAAAGGGTGGTTTGCTGATTATTCAGCTTACGCGATGGGACGAATGGAAAAACTTTGGGGGTCTGATTGTAAAGAATTTAAACCTGAAAGATGGTTAGATGGTAATGGGGTTTATCAGCCAGTGGATCAGTATAAGTATCCAGTTTTTCATGGTGGGTTTAGAATGTGTTTGGGGAAAGAGATGGCTTACATGCAAATGAAATCCGTGGTTGTTGCTGTTATGCATGAGTTTGAGATTGAGGTGATTGGCGGCGGTGGGTCGCCGGAAAAAATGGCGGATCCGCCTTATAGTCTATCTATTCTTTTAAGTATGCGAAATGGGTTGCCTGTACGATTAAAGAAGAGACAAGAATGAGCTCCATTGATGCAGCAAAACATGTTATAACCGTGTATACTTACAAGAGCAAGAGGTTATTTTTTCTTTGCTACTTGTGATAGAAATGAATTTGCTTTGATTGTTTGAACTAGTTCACAAGCACTCTGTCCCACACATCTATCCAGAAGCAAGTGTAGTTCACCGGTTCCACTGAATGCTCCTATCTGTCGGCAAAGATCGTGTGAGTATGATTTGAGTATCTTGATGTATTTGTATGTTGCAAGACACGTTATTTGTTATTTATGATCTTATATATGTCGGTTTCGGTATGGAATTGTTAAACAACATGATGCTAAATTATACTTCTAATAGGGTGTAGATGTACAATTGTTTTTGATATTGTCTTAACATCTATATTTTGTATGGGCCGTATGGTTATGTCTATGTAGCTGATTAGTGTGGTGAATTAAGCCTTGCACATATATATTTGAGAGTAAATTACACTCTTCATCCTTTATGTTAATATATGATTTTACTATCTGTCATTTATCTGTAAAAGTCATAAAACATAAGTTAACTGATTAAAAGGTTAAATGGAATCAAATGAAGGGTAGTTTAGCCTTATGCAACATCCTTTCATATTATAAATTGTATGGCTGCTCACTCCTGTCCGAACATCTAGTAACCGATTGCTTAACACATACAAATGAGCATACTTGCTACAAACTACAAAGTCTAGCTTTGCTTCAAACTTGTTCTGTGATATTTTACCTTAGCTTTCATGTGATATGGTAACATTATATAGCCAAAAACATGCAGCACATCATCGATCGCAAATACATATAAATTATTATACATAATGTAGTGTGGAATGAGTATAAACTACAAAATTGATAATGATAATATAGTGTAGCAAACCTGATAGCAAGATGAGGAGACTCGAAGAAACAAGAGTAGGCAACCAACATTTGAATCCCTCCCCAACAATTGATCGGTGCTTTTTAGGTGCACGTTATTGGATATTAATTATGTTAAATAAAGCACCGATATGTCTATAACTATATTATTTCAAGTGGTTTTTATATTTTATATGGTTATAAAGAAATTGAGGTAAAACGATGCAATTATATGAAATATGAGAGAACCATTGGCTAATAGATAATTGGTAAAATCTTAAATAATTGTTTTGTTGTTATAACTGATAAAGTTCATTGGTTCACAATTGTACCACAGGTACACATTGATCTCAAATTGTATTATTATTAAAAGGATTCATCTTCTAGGTCACTCTCCTTAACTAATATAAAAGCTAACTCCTCAACTTCATAAAATGTTATTCTAACCTTCTCAAGGTTATAATGTTTAGAGTTTACTCCCTATAATATTTATAATAAATGTTTTTTTCTCAATATGTTTTACCGTCGTAACGTACGGGTTTGCAACAGTCTGTTTCTTATAAAAAATTTTACATG
>WOUH02000007.1:8287919-8299348 GCA_009936405.2 Stevia rebaudiana
CACTAGCTTTCTTTTAATAATAAACATGTCTTTTTTAAATTTGTTTGTTTTTTAATTGTTTTTTGTAAAACATCTTAATATTTTATAAAAACAATTTTGTAATTACATCTCTACTATGTTGTTAATGTTGGTTTCAGGCCCCTTGATCTCACACACTTAACACACTAAAGAAACACACAGTTTACCACTCACGAAATGTTTCTGTATATTGAAACCAAAGAGATTACAAAATGGGGTACACTTTATTCAATAAAGGAAGATGGCTATATATAGCCTACATGCACTTGAAATAACCAACGGAAACATTAACAAATCAACTCCACTTTCTCCTAAACTTAAGCTCCACTCTCCAACGTTCTTTTCTTCCATTTAACTCGGTCCACCTATGACCAATCTTCCGAGAAATCTGGAGTTAATCTGACCCATATCCAAAAAACCTTCTGCTGACCCGTTTCGGCTCCTGACCCGTGACCCGTTAACCCGTCAAGATTAACCCAACAAGACGCTTAATAGAATCATTAAAAGAGTATCAATCAGCCATTTAGCCAGTTTTGTGCTAAATAAACACTGACGATAAATACCATACTTTTGCGTCAATTAGACTCACAACATATGACACACTAACATGTGTCATAATTGACAAAAGACTTTCCACAATCTACACATTGGTGCAATTTTGGTACATGTGACTTATTTTGATCAGTGTTTTGACGGTCAGACTGATCAGGATCAGGATCAGGTATTGCCTACACAACTAGTTCGATTGTGTACTCTTGAACCACTTTCATTTGGGTCGATCGGTTATGATGGAAAACCAAATTTGTGGTTGGGCTTTTATCCATCTAATTGTTTGTAAAAGTTTATGGTCTCCTATATATGATGACAGATACATAACAGTAGAAGAAATGGAGCAAGTTATACGCGAATATGGAATGAACGATGGAAGGGACATTAAAGAGATAGTATCCGAGATTGACACCGATAATGTAAGTAATCAAATGAAAAAAAGATTAAACTTTTTTTACAGTAAGACATCGATCTTTACGCAAGTGATAGAATGACTCTTAATTATTTTACAGGATGGTCGGATTAATTATGAGGAATTTGTGGCGATGATGAGAAAAGGGGACAAAGAAAACACTGTAAATCCAAAGAGAAGACGAGATTCGTTTGTTCCCAATGTATGAGTAATGCTCTCATGAATACATACATCCAAGTACCTATATAGGCATACAACACTTCAACATATTCTAAAGACAAGAAGATGAAAAGGTTGTTATTAAGATCACCCAAAGTTGGTTGCATAATTCGAGTGATTCTTCATTCTTCGGTTGAAGTGAAGATAATTGATGGATTTTGGTTTGATCTCCAGAGAACAACTGATTTGGATATGGGTTTATGTCAACGAGATTCGACCGATATAGTTTGTCATGTAAAAAATTGTGATATTCGGCCAAAAAGGTGAAATTTGATGGGATTCAACTAATATGTAAATTGTGTTTGAAGTCCGGTGGATTCTGTGTGCTTCTTTAAAGTCAATACCAAGACTTGCAAAACGATCTGAATCAAAAGATGAACTTTATGTAACAAAATTTAACAAATTTGAGGTTCAGTGAGAACCCTTTTCGGTTAATTTGGTTCATTTTGCTCAACTGAGTCACGTAGAGCGTTGTATGATAATTTTGTTAAACTATCCTGATTAGAAGCTAAAAAGAAACACATACAGTAGAACCTCTATAATTTAATACTCGATAAATTAATAACCTCGATAAAATTAATAATTTGTTCAGTCCCAACTTGGGACCAGTACAAAATTGAACCCCAATCGATAAAATAATAAGATAATAAATTTTTTGAAATCTCAATATAAATATATTGGTCCCAGCAAAGCTATAAATTAATAAATATTAAAATATTCCAAAATTCCATGATTGTTTAGTAAAAAAATAAATATATAGTCACTTGTTTTTTTTGTGAACCTCAAATATATATTAAGTTCATCTTTAAATCTCCCCATTACACTTAAGACTTGAGGCAATGTATTCTTGTATTGCAACAAAAAGTTGTGAAAAGTTGTATCTCGTAAGTCAACTCTTTAAATTAATAATTTATTAATTTATCGATATATCTCGCTAAATTAATAAAATATTTCGATCCCAACATTATTAACTTATAGAGGTTTGTAGAACCTCTATAATTTAATACTTGATAAATTAATAACCTCGATAAATTTAATAATTTGTTCGGTCCCAACATGAGACCAGTACAAAATTGGACCCCAATCGATAAAATAATTAGATAATAATTTTTTTGAAATCCCAATGTAATTATAATAGTCCTAGCGAAACTATAAATTAATAATTACTAATATATTTCAAAACTATAGGATTGTCTAGTAAAAAATGAATTTATAGTCCTTTTTTTTGTGAACTTCAAATCTATATTGAGTTCATCTTTAAATCTCCCCATTACAAGAGTTGGGGCACCGTATTCTCGTATTGCAACAAAAAGTTGTGAAGAGTTGTATTTTTGTAAGCCAACTCTTTAAATTAATAATTTATTAATTTATCGATATAATAATATCTCGCTAAATTAATAAAATATCCTGGTCCCAACATTATTAATTTATAGAGGTTTTACTCTAATAGTATGAGATATTTAGATACTTAAACTATATAGCACAGTACTACACGTTATGTCATACAATCTTACAATTAATATATTATAGATACGCAACAAAAAATTACAATATGTTAAAGATACGACTTAACATCAAGTCGATCGATTATGAATCCGCATATGGCTTCTCCCCTGCGAGTCTTTGGGTTAGGATCGTAACTCCCATATACCTACATAAAATGAAATCGATGCAGATTAGCAAAATGTAACCGTTAGTTAACAATGTATCAATGTTATTCAAAAAACAAACAAACATTGTATTGATAACATATGTTTCAATTAATAAAGTAACACACCTTCCAAGCATTAACACACTAGCTTGAGGATTTGTTCCTGGAGAGTTGAGTAAAGTCGATCCGTCTATGACACGAAGAGAATCGACACCAAAAACCTTATATTCATCATCAACTACATGCCCGATAATACAACCGCCATGATAATGCCATAAAGTTCTTACAGTGTCCTTGCAATGTTGTTCTAACGAGGAACTTGTATTACCATGTGCAATTAAGTTGTACGGTAGTTTCATGTTAAGATCAAGAATATATTGGTCTGTCATATTGGCATACTTATAGTTTGCGAATGCTTGTGTATTAACTGCTTTTAGAATGGTTTTGATCCCCTCTACGCATTTCTATAAGTCTTTGGGTTCGGTTAAGTAGTTAAATGTTACTGATGGGTTGTCAGCTGGATTACGGCTTACAATCTTTAAGTCACCCTTAGATAGAGGGCCATTAACCTTTTCAAATACAAATCCACCCTTCTACAAAAACAAAAATAAAAATTTAAAAATATGTTAATTTTTTAATTATGAGATCTATTACTAAACTTAAAGAACTCCACGAATACCATGCTAACCAATAGAATAATACCAATAGAATAGTGTACAGTAACCATAAGGACATTATGCCACAAAATAAACAAGACCCCATCATTACCACCTCAAGTAATGAGATTCAATAAAACACAGCTTGTGGTGGACAGATGACCGTTAAAGGGTCAAGTGGCAGGAAACTAATTGAAGTTGAATTCAAAGTTGAGACATCTGCTACATGGATTCAAACACTTACAATCACATGCATCATCCCCTTGATCAAGGAAAATAATTTAGAAAGTGCACAAAATCAAAATCTTCACCTTCTTACAAATTTATATATGAATACATGTTTCAACTTCTAATCAATTTTACACCAACTTAAGTGAATCAATCCCCATCAATTTTGTATAAATTTGTTAATTACATGAACTTAAATCATTTATAAACAGAATGGTAAATTTATTTTTACACTTTTAAGAAATGTTCTCTTTCATCTATATATATATTCAAATAAAAATTCAATACTATATGTAAAGCCCTGATAATCTGAAAGATTTGCGAAGATGAGATTAAAGCCACTACTTCCCTCAATATAGCTACCAAATGAAGTAATCCTGACAACTTGCAGTGTAGATGGCTCAACAACAACCAGAGAAGGGATGAAGAGTGCATTTAGAGGATTATCAGCCATATCTTGACCAACATAAGGTTGGTCAAGAACAACTTTGATGTGGAGGGCATTAAGTTGGTCTTTTGGACCTACGCCACTCAACATTAAAAGTTGCGGGCTTCCAAGAGCTCCAGCTGCGAGTATGATTTCATCATTCTTTCGGCCTTTCAGAAACGCTAAATGTTTTCTTCCTAATGAATCTTCAAACACTACTCCAAAAGCCCTTGGCCTAAAACTTCCTGTGCAAGATTATCAAAAAACTAAAGTTGATAAACAAACACTAAAAGTATTAGTTGGTTACATATAAGTTTTTTCATAGATCATGTATTGGTTTAAAAGATTACCAACTTTTAGCTACATTTTTTTCTTACGCCGTGTCTACATGCTCACGACATGAAACATGTTAATTACGTATCGTGTAAACATGTTTGTTTCAGAAATTGTCAACCTTGCGCATGCATGAAACAAATAACTTTGTGTGATAGATTTGGACCATACGCCGGTAAGATCTTGTAATTAATCCATTGAAAACTATATGCATGGGTAAAAGTTTTACTAACAGATTTGGCAACGGATCACTAACAAATTTTAGTTTTTCTAGAAATCGGTCGTGAAATTCCTAATTAAGTTCACATCTAGCACGTACCTCCACCTTTAAATAAGATTCGGTGAACAGTTGCATGTAGATAAAGAGACATCCCTTCTGGGTTTGCATACTGCAGCAAATCAGCAGCAGTATGTCGTGTTCCATTTGCATTGAAAATGGAACCACCCACTTTAGTGCCAATGAGGTGATCATAAGTATAGCCATTATCTGGTGCGACTCCGGCTCCCAGTAAAGCAGCTCGTAGTGCTAACTGCCAATTTCTAACAACCCGCTCAAACACAATAACTTTTTCGATCCATTCGTAAGAATCTTGGATCAAATCCTCATCCGTTAATCTTGCTTCTACGTTGAACTTTTCTTCACCACGAGAGTAAAAACCCGCATTGATTGATGTCCCTCCACCCAAAACACGAGGTCGTGCATTCACGACACCTTCAACTATGAATTGTTGAGAGGGTGAATCTGGTGAAGTATCAAAGAAATAGCGACCGAAATTGAATATATTCATGATATTTGGATCGTTGTAAGGCCAGCCACCACGTTCAAGCAACAAAACTGAGTAGTTGGCGGATAAAGTGGTCACTAATGGAATTCCAACGGTACCTCCTCCGATAACGATGTAGTCAAAAAAGGAAACACTAGGGCTTCTGTTGCTTCATGCATGAATGTATAGTTTGGAGCTATAAAACAGAAGAAGGCATTTAGTTAAGTAATTAATCATGATTGTAACTGGCTTGTAAGCACTTTGTCCTTGATTATAAGCAGGTGCCAGTCTTATAAAATGTATAAGCGACCAAAAATTGAATGCTATGTTAAAAGAAAACAAAAAAACACACAATTTAGTGAGGCAAATTGTTGTTTTATGACTATTATAAAAAACATAGAATGTACGTACGTAATTCCGCGACACCAAAATCGACTAATAAAAGAACTGCAACGAGAGCAGCCACAATCATATGCCATGATTTATAAACCGCCATGCTATGTTGATGACGAGACATCGATCTATCAATTTGTTTAACAAGAGCTTAATATTGTTTAGTTTCTTGGTGATTGATTTGTGTGTACGTATGATATGGAAGAGAAATAAAACTGGAGCTATTTGTATGCAAACAGCATTAACTAGCAAGTCGAAGATAAAACTAGAAGTCCATATTAAGTAGCAGTATGTCATAGGGCATTAAAGATAAATTGGGTAGTTGTAACAAAAAGGGAGATTGCCATAAAAAGACCCCACTTTACTATAATTATCGTAGAAGTCACTCAGATATATGTAACATATTTTTTTTCTGGTTCAAAATTATCTGACTGAAGTATTAAAGTATTAAATCACTGATTTATGCATTTAACAATTTAGGAAAGATTTATACTAGCATAACCAATCAAATTGTGTTACGTTTGTTACTATGTGGTTGCCCACCCTTACACGTAAAAAAAATGGACATTTCTACAACATGGACGCTATGTGGTCGCCCACCCTTACACCCTCAAAGCAGGCCCTGCTTTTCCCCTTTCTCCACCAGTATTTGGTTGATCCTACTTTTAGCGACGAACTTTCAACATATAAGTCGTGTTTAAGTCCTTTGTTTTGTAATGAGGGGTGGTTTGTGAGTGGTTATTACCGTTGAGGTTTTAGAAAATTTTTTGTAATAACCAAACTATCATCTGTTTTATTTCATTTAACTTTTTAATCCATTGAAACTAACTGGTTTTTAGGTCAAAAGACGTGATGTGCAATGGTAATTAAACATAAATAATTTTTTTTAAATTAATTAAATAAAGATAAAGGACGAAAACTAAAATGATTTATAAACATAAAGGACGAAAAATATAATTTATTCTTTAAAAGTAACACAAATAGTAATGGATCAAAATGACGCCTCTTACAACAAGACATAAATTTGTTCAAAGGGGTTTTAGTGATGAATTTTTCAAGTGATTTTTGGGTAACAAACTAACAATAGAAATCCGTTATCGAAACAAACTCACGAGAACTCATTAGACAAAAAGGAGAGATTGACTAAGAAAACCAAAACACTCATTCAAAAAGGATATATTTCTAAAATTATATGTATTTTAAAACGGGAAATTTGATCAAGTTGGTCTTTTCATAACCGATCTTCAACTTGTGCAACTTGTTTGTTATGAAAAATGAACAAACTCAGCAACTCGCATGGCTGAGTTGAGAGAGAGAATGAGAGTTGCATATGGACATAAGAGGCCGACCAAATTAGTAAAGATCGTGTCACATAATATCGACAATTTTAATTTATTTACTATTTTGTGTAATATAATGTTCAAAGATTGTTATTCATGCGTTATTTATTTATCCGACATGCCAGTAATACTGATTTATCAAACTTTTTTTAAGTGTAATACTAGTAATAAAAAATCTGATGGCCAATTACTGTTTACCATACTGATTATGTTTACCTAAATGAACAATTTTTTAAAGTGTGATACTAGTAATAAACAATGCATATATAAACAAAGTGTTAGTTTACACTTGTTTGTATCCATTCGTTAATACACCAAAATGAGCATAAATAGACCTTAATTAACAAATACAAACTAACATTTACAAACTCAAAAACAAACCTATGTTCGTATTTGTTCATTTAAATGTGATTCTTTATATAACAATGTATAAATGATTCATTAAAAATTCAGTTCATGTTATGTAACTAACCTAACAACGCGGTGTTAAATCCTTGATCCGCTACAACATCAATACTTGGACTCATAAAAATATATTGTGTCACACCACAAGTACAGAGAACCAACTTTCAAATACTTTATTGTTTTGACTTTGACCAAACAAACATATATACAAAAATAAAGTTTTCACCATTCTAAACATTCTGAAACATTGCTGAAAACAATCTAAAACCGTGCTAAAAACATTCTGAAACCTTGCTAAATTATAATCTATGGTGCAAGCATAACAGACTATTTGACTTTTAAGTCAACCCTATAACTTTCAAGACGCGACTCGCGAGATGATCTCACAAGAATGACACCAACATTATTTTTTCACATAGTGATGCTCAAAAATAGGTCTAGTGTAGTGTAGTTCTAGAATGTTTACACGTGGTCAAGTTGACTTCAAAAAGTCAAAGTGTTTATCTTTTCTTTGCAATTTATAGAGATGATTTGATACGATTTACCGGAGCTTTAAGGGATTTAAGGTAATTTTCATCTGCTTTATCAATACCATGATAAAGATAATTAAAAGGTGGCATTGATATATATTTTCCAGATCCAGGAACAACCTTTAATTCATCATTTTCCCAAACAATTTTTCCACCTGAAATTGTTACTTCAACCTTCCCCTGAATGCATAAAGAGGCATTTTTTAGTACCAAAATTAATATATAAACTGAAATATAACATGTACATGTGGCAATTTTGCTCATTTACCTACAAACAAATCAATTTGGATTCTAAATGGGTCATACTGGTTAAAGTCCAAGATTAGTTTATTATAATTTTAAATTATTTCTTTAATAGTTTAGGTGTTGTAATCATATATAATACCTTAATAATTGTATAAAACATTAACATGATTTTAAAAGTTATTCGACCTGACCCTGTTTTAAAAAATAAATATACTAAGAAAGTGGTTAGAGTCTAAATGTATTGGTCAAACTAAAAAATATAATAAAATCAGTTAAAATTTAAAGAGTATATACTGACATACTGTACATTATTACTACACCAAAATGCAATAATAATAATAATAAAAAAAGAAGAATTACCTTCCCAGATCTTCCCTCGTAGACATTTGTGTCTGATTTAGAATGATGAGAACTTGCACTAATGTGAAATGTTGAATTTGGATTAAATATAATTATATCCGCATCTGATCCAGCACGTATAGCACCTTTTCTTGGATAAATATTGAATAATTTGGCACTGAAAAAAATTAATAAAAAATTATTTGAATCAATCTGGAGCTGATTTGAATCAGTTTCAACCCAAATGCATCTTCTAGACTCTATAAAAGTTACTGAACATAATATAGAAATAAAAAGCTAGAGTTGGCAGAATGGGAAACATGTAACTTTTGGTTTGGGTAAGGTGACTATCAACCCATTTGACCCGTTTCCTCTTCAAATAATTATATTTTACTTATTTGACATGTTACAGATCTAAAATACCCAAATTGAAGCATTTGTAAGAAAATGGTCAAAAGTGTTACCAATATTAAAATCTGATATAACACTAGATATAGTATAATAAGAGAGAATTTCTTTACCATTCTGTACTGGTTACACGAACAAAGTCAGTTACAGATAATTGACCAGATTCCTGTAATCAACAAATTGAAATATGAATTAAGTAACCAATTAATACGGATACTGAATATAAAAAGTAATAAACAACAAAGTTGATATTATGATTATTATTATACCACCATTGTGTCCCAAACAAGATGCATCCTTTCCTCAATACCTGTGTAAATATGAACAAATTTGTAGCAATTATTTTATCTTTAAACCATGAGAAATACTCAGAAGGTTCTAGAAAATGTATTATTACCGTTGACCCCATTTGGTATTTTGCGAAAATCATCAATTCCAAAAGATTTCTGTGTGGAATTGAAAGTGCAGTGATCTGTTCCTACAAGCTGAAAAAACAAAACACATGATTAACAGTTTAACTGTTTAATACATCAACCACAAAGATTTATCAATAATTTTATTTGAGTCATTTGACCCATTTCAAATAAATTTGAATAAAAAAAATTATAAATATACATAAATTAAGCAATTTGTGTTAATAAAAATAAACCTTTAAAATGCCAGTTGATAATGCTGCTTGAAGTGCTTTTGCATGTCCTGATGCTCTTATGGGGGGACTCATGACAAACCTAGAGAAAAATCAGTTATTTAAAGTATCAACTTAAATAATGATAGTAGATTAGGATGTACAAATTTATATATATATAAAAAAAGAACAAAAAACTAGTCACTTACTTTGCTGCTGTGATGAAATCAGGATCCCATAGAACAGAATCATCAAGAATTAAGCCAGAAACCACAGGCTCTCCTATAACTTTTTGCCCTATAATTAAAAAAATATAGAAAATAGTTATAATATTATTATCTTCCTTCATGATAAAATTACAACAAAAATATAATATTAATAGCAAAACCATCACAACAGATTTTGGATCTCAAGATTAGTAAGTCAGAGATAGATGTACAGAGATATTGGATACAATAAAAAAGAATGAAAATAAATAAATAAACTGCAAGCATATACATATTATTCTGAAGTAAGAAAATGGGAATTAAGAAAGAAGACAAGTAGTTAAAGACAAATACTTATCAGAAATAACTATTTCATTATAATACATTACAAGTGTCAACTATGTTTTACTTATGTTTATAATTTTTGGAGTTAAAATTCAAAAACCTGATTTTTGAGCTTTAGCTATTTCTTCCATAGCATCAATACTCATGACATGAACAATGTACAATGGCGCGTTCACAAAAGCAGCCAAACGAATTGCTCTAGCTGTAGCCTCACCTTCCAACTGCAATAATACATATATATATTTGCATCATATAATTTATTTTTTTTATAAATTCACTTACATTTATGATTTAAGGGAAAGTTTAAAAAGAAAACCTCCTTGAGGTGAAAAAACACCCAAAAAGCCTAATGTAAAATTATTATTATTTTTTATAAAAAAAGGTAGATTCAAGGGGTATTTTCGTCACTTTTGATAGAAGAAAATTAAAAAAGGCCCAGAAACCTTTTTTTGAAAAATATGCAAAAAATCCCGGTTTTGAGCATATACTTTGATGTGTCACAGATATAACATGTTTTTTACATGTGTAACTGACGATTTTATATTTGTAAGACTGTAACATGCTTTTTTGCATATGTTACACGTTTTTTTTTGTATGTATAAATGTACATTTTTTACAAAAAGAATTTAAAAAAAAAACTAGTCAGAGCTTATTTAAATCTTTTTTACCCAAAGTCATAAAATTAAATGTAGAATCTAAAAAAAATATTTAAAAAAATCGTGTTACGTATGTAAAAAAGGTTTCCATGGTTTCCATAACTCAAGGGAGATTTCATTTAAAACAATCCCTATGATTTAAATAATATATAATTATTTATAATTTTATTTACCACCGGGGGCCTTGATAAAGCATGTCCTTCTGGACCAGTAATACCAAGTTCAATGATTCTTTTTTGTCCTTCAAAAACAGCATCACCATTTTCTGCATGAACCATTGCTAATGCACCAAGCGATTTGCATTTTTTAAGACCCTCTAATAAAAGCTCATCACTGATCATAAGTGAACCCTTATACGCCATGAAAAACTTAAACGAGTTTATACCTGTAGATTTATGACACAAAACCAAATAACTTAGTAATATGACAATAATGCCCTTATCATTTAGAAGCTTCTGTCACATCCAGAGTTGCAATTGTGACAAAACTCTCCTAAATCTACTCGAAAGAATCATTTCTATATGGACTGACTGTCAAAACATATTTGAGTAGATTCAGGGGTACTTTTGTCATTTTACAACTCTAGAATGTCAAAAGTTTCACATTTGAAGCTTTCGTCACATATAGAGTTGAAAATATGACAAAATTGCCCCCCCCCCCCCCCCCCCCCCCCCCCCCC
>WOUH02000007.1:8307836-8323594 GCA_009936405.2 Stevia rebaudiana
CAGAGATCGAGTGCAATATTAGTCAATCATTCTTCATCTTGTTCGTGTTTGATCTTATTGTGTTCGTTTGTATTCCGCACAAACGGATTATTTATTTGATATCACGCTGTTAGAATCGGATACGAGACTCACAGTTGTAGTGTTGTACCTTGAGTTTTCTTGAAATTGATTGTAAAGATTAGAATAGAAAATCTTGGGTTGTTATTGAAGGCATAGATTGGATGTACTTTAAAATTGAGTTGACCTTAATGCTATTAATTGTTATTGGATGCAACTTAATTTGTGGTCCTGGGTTTTTATTAGTTAATACACCTAATTGAGATTCATTTCCATAGAAAAAGTGATTGCTGTCGACTACAAAAATCAAAAACAAAAGGATTAAAAATAAATAGTAAATGTAAACGTATTAAAGTAAACTGGCAGTGCCGGACCTATCATTTTTTCAATAGGGTCGGGACATTTTTGGTAGTTAATTATCCTACACTTAATATTTATTTTTCAAACCGGTTCAAATTGTTTTGGGTCGGGTCGCAAAAAAAAGTAATTTTAAAACCAACTAACAAAATAAAAGTACACCAGTTAGCATTTGAAATGGTGACATGTCACTTCAAATTTTGTAGGGCTGTAAACGAACCGAACGTTCAGTGAACAGTTTGGCGGGAAGTTCGTTTGTGTTCGTTCGTTTAATAAATGAACGAACATGAACAAGAATTTTAGTTCGGTTAGTTAAACGAACGAACACAAACAAAGGCTCCGTTCGTTCATTTGTGTTCGTGAACGTTCGGTACTGTGTTCGTGAACGTTCGGTAAGCTGTTCGTTTACGTTCGTTTGTTTATGTCATTTTTTATAAATATATTTATATCCTTAAATTTTAATGTTTGATTTATTATCTCAAATTTTTATGTTTATAAAGGTAATTCAAGTTAATCAAACATTTCATGCTTATGGTTTTATATAAAATGATTAACTTTATATTCATTTAATGTGATAAAATGTTTAACTTTATATGAACAAAGGTCTCGTTCGTTCGTTTGCGTTCGTGAACACATAATGAGCGAACACGAACAAAAATTTTAGTTCGGTAAGCGTTCGTAAACCTTTCGTGAACAAGTTGAATGCTTAACAAACGAACATGAACAAGGCTCGTTCGTGTTCGTTCGTTTCGTTTACAGCCTTAAAATTTTGTATAACTGAGTTAGGTTAATAGGTTAGTTTTCTACTTTATAAAATATGTTAATAGATTATGGGTAAATGAGAATTAGTCTATTGGGTTATAATTTTACTGGACCAATTGAAATTCGGCTTTACTATAAGTAATGCTGTGTTATTCGGGTATAGTTAAACTAGTTTTTGCTTAAAAATAAGTTTATATTTGTAAAATTTTGATTTTAAAACTTTAATATTAAATTTTTTTTCCGGTCGTTGCCGTTTTAAATTTCATGGGGTCGTTGACAAAATTTCTTGGGGATGTAAGCAAGGTCGACTATCGACCTCCGTGAGATTCCACGACCACACCAGATGCGCAGGAACCCCGTGGAATGGGTAAACCTTCGCCCCCCATCACAATCGAATCCGGGTTAAATCCAAATTCGATTCATTACATATATGATGTCCTTTAAATCGCACCCGGATGGATTCGAACATCTGACCTCCACATTGGAAGGTAGGATCCGAAACCATTGGGCTAAGTTACATATGTAGTATATAAAAACAAGATTTCATAGGTATCTGTCGACCCCCATCTCTAACCATTGATACAGCTCTCTATACCGGTGAAGCTGATTTATAGGTTGATGAGTTAGAAGCGCGCAAACTATCTACTTACGTGCTGTGTAAGTTAAAAAAAAAAGAAGTTTGGTAAGGTTGATGAAAGATAAGCTCAACATAAACTACACAGCTAGGTCGTAATTCATTTTCTTATTTTTTCAACAACAGAGGTATTAAAATAAAGACTAAGCTAAGAGAGTCAAATCCAAACAAATACTACATCACAAGTGGATGATTATTAATCCACGCAACCCTTTTAGGACTTCATTTTATCATTGTTCACCAATGGGTTCTTGGCATTTAACAGCAACTCATCCAACGAAAGCATAAGATTGGTTGGGATCTGTCACACCCCCCAAATTTCCACCATGGATGACACCGCAAATGAGGGCGTGACGACTGGCAGGATCAAAGTCATCGATCATAGACTCACTACATGTTATTTAACAAAATACATTCATACATACAATAAAATAGTAGTTTTCAAAATACAATCAGAGTTTTCACGGAAGCTTAATACGTAAATGCGGAAGCTTAAATTGTTTTAGTGCAACAAAGCACAATTACAAAATATAATAGTTTCACTGTTCTAAATCGAATTATAATGCATGCAAGACTTCTTTTCCAACTCTAAATCTTAGCTTGCATATTGATTTTCTGAGAAAATACTTATAGTGTAAACACGAGGTTGGTGAGTTCACTATTTGTTTAAATAAAGTTTCAAGTGTTATTTTCAATAAGTTGCAAGTTTCAAGTTTGTTTTATTGGATCATATTTAAAAAATACATTAAGATATATTATAAGTATTTTAGAAAATTTCGGTATTATAACGACGCGTTTTAATAAAATATCCATTTCAAATCACAAAACGCAATTATGCAACTATCTATAAGTAACGGGGTCATTTTTTACAATTAAACATAATTATAGGTTTTATATTAGATATTGAAATTTAAATTTGCAAAATAGTTCATAACTTTTAAAAGTTGTCATTTTTTGGTAAAAAGTAATTTTTATACTAATTTTGTCATTTTACTAAGTTGAGGGACCATATACGTCATTTATACATTTTTATGGGTTTATATGTAATAATAAAATCAAGGTTTTCAAATTGGTCTACAACTTTCCTAAATTATCATTTTTGGCAAAAAGTATATTTTACACTTTTTGTATTTTTAATAAAGTTCAAGGATCATTTATGTAATTTATTAAAAATATCAGTCACTTTATGACATTTTTCTTTCTTAATTTCAGATACCACAGTTCAGTCCACTAGTTTCATGAAATGGCAGTTTTGACCCTAAACTTCTATAAATTTTCAGATTTTACAGTTTCAGTACTTTGACTTCTATAGCATTTTTAACATAGTAAATCGGTTTAAAAAATTACCAACATTTACAGTCCACTATTTTAACCTATTTGAACATCTGTTTAGTTGTACTTTTTTCATTATTTAAAACTTAAACGGGTCAAAAATACTGATGAAGTCCGAATGTACAAAACCAACACCTTAACTTGTTTGGGTCATAACGAACTGGTCTGACCGAGTTAGACCGAGTTCTTGTAGTATATAGAAATCTAAAGCAGATTATTTAGTCATGGAATCCGATTTTTCATCATTTGGACAAGTATTGATCAAGATATGAGTCGTGGAAGTTGGGTGTCACTTTCTGTCCAGAAAACAGTTTTATAGAAATGTTTTTCATGAAAGTTTTGTTATGTTTTCTTGTGAGATTTACTCATGAATCTTTTTTTTAACTTATGTTTAAGTGTTTTGGGAGTGTGAACAAGATATTTGGAGTAGATCGTTACGTGTAGCTAGTAGGGAGAAGGCGAGAATCTTCAAGATAATTCAAACTGTGAATTCCCGAGCTTGTTCTTGCTTCTTTGTGTTTACCAAGGCTATAAACGATCTTGATCTTACTAATGGGGCTGCTTGGTGGTATTTTGGGTGAGTAATCAGCAGGTGGTTGGGGATGGTCAGTTGGGGAAGAGGTGGTGCGAGAGTTGAAGAATTTTGAAGTGTAAAGTGAGAGAGTTCGGTTGTGGGGATGAAGTAGATGAACAGAGGGTTTTTTTTTTTTTTTTTTTTTTTTTTTTGTGGGTTTAAATTATTCTTATAATATATCCATGTCCCAAAGTGGATAGGTCAGCCCTATCTTATAATTTTGAGACACCATGTTTCCAAATGAAGTATTGAGTGTTTTATTCTTGATGGATCAATGGTGACGGGATGTTGCTTTTGAGAAAACGTAAAGGTATAGATTTTGTGTAGTCATTTGTAGATAAGAGATTTGATATTGTTTATTTATTCATTTATCCCAATGTGTGACCGTCAAAACAAAAAGAAAGGGAGGTATGATTAATGGTTAATGGGACTTTGTATTATCCAAGGGAGGTATGGTTAATGGTAAAGCATTATCATTATTAAAACAATGGTTTTCTATTATATATGATTGTTATAACACATTGCGAATTCTATCTGAAGTGGACATTTTTATTGTGATGTGAGTTAGGCTAGAGGTTTCACTATGTTGGTCTATGATCGCATCTAATCGTGTATGGTATAAAAGCTAAATTTGTAATTTATTTAAGAAGAAAGTACATGAAACTTATGGGGGTGTCACATGAAGTTAGGTTGAATACATCCTAAATCAAACCAAGTAGCTATCAAATCCCCAAGTCTTCGACACTATATTACAAAATCCAAAATGTGAGACGTGTTATCAACCTTGGATCCACAAATCAGACATATAGTATTAGACACATCCAAGCTTTTTAAACTTCATTTAAAACGTGTGAGGCTTCTATCAAACAAGATTTTTTAACCGAGAATGTTGACTTTCTTTAGAAAATACTTGTTCCGTCTCACAGTTGTATCGACCACAATAAGAACGAAATTACCGATCCACTTCTAACCGTCTTGACCAAGAACTCCGAGTTTCCACCGAGGTTCCAACCCCAAGAATCTCCCCTTTTCAAAAGACCTTAATCAGATCAGGCATCTCCTTAAGCTTCAAGGTTGTAATTTATTAAACTCAAATGTTAGCTCTAGGTTCTGATTCAGTCGGCTTTGGTCTGGATTATATTACAAATCATACACATGATCATACAATATACTGATGTTTTAAAAACCAACTTTCAATTGTAATAGATTGGGCACAGAAATTGTTCAATCGGTTATACCAGCCCGATTATATCAAGTGGTTCAACCGGACTGATTACTTAACTCTATAATTCCAATAAAATACAATCACAATTCAAAAAATAAGCAAAAGTACATAATTACATAATAAATAATAATTTAGAAGTTAATCCATAATAAATAATAATTCAAAAGTACTCAGTTTTTTCAACAAAGTTTTTTTTCTAAATAAAAGTGTACTAAACGAAGGGGGAATTGCTTGGGATCAACGGCAAGAGGAACTGAACCGAGACCGTGTCCGGAATGGACGTCTAGAATGGATGATGATCGTGTCTGGTATCACAAATACATGGTGGCCGCTAGGTTTTATACTTTTTTACCAATTGATTTTATTAATTATCCTTATTTTAATGAAAGTTCAAATTTAAACAATCAAATTTTAGGATTATTAATACCGATATTACCATATTTACCTCCGACCAATAAGAAATACCGTTTGTAGTTTATAGTCTTATATCATACTTGGTTTGTGTTTGGAATTTGGTATAGTCGGCTGCTTCGAGCCGGTATTTAACATTGTAACATCTACTCCAAATAAATCATTTCACTAAATGCCACATGTCAATATCTTTTGATTTATAAGATTTTATATATATCAAATAAAGCTTATTTTGAAATGGTGTAAAGTGTAGTTTTTCTGCACTGTGCGTTGCGCCGGGATCATACGATGAAACACGAACGTAAATGTTGTCGCAAACCTGATTAAAACAGTGAAATTAACGTGGTCAAGTATCTAAAGAGATTGCAAGCTTTGTAGTATAAAACCGATTGTAATGAAACACGAATTTGATATTTTTACCCGCACATATGCAACATGATTAAGTATAAATTATCATCGACTGAACTCGTTTTCGAGCAAACTCAAATTTATATCTTGACCCGTATTTTAAGGAGAGAGTATATTTTTTTTATATAATACTTTTAAAAAGAACCTTAATGTTACGTAGAGACCATTTATTGTACTACAAATAAAAATAAAAGCCAAAAAATAGCTATGAATAAGGGTGCTCGTGGTTTGGTTTAAAACCGTGAAACCGTTTGGACATTTATCGGTTTGATTTCACGGTTGGTCTTTTTCTTAAGTTTTCGGTTGGTCGGTTTCAAGAATTCCAAACCGCAAGTAACGGTTGGTTTGTGGTTTATATAAAAAAGCGACTACATAACTATTAGAATTATAAGTTATATTATTTAGTAGGCAAATTGAATTTTAATAATCCAAACTTTGACCCATTGGCTTGTAATAATCCCAACTCAGGAAATTGTTACCGACAGTCCAAACTTTTATATCATTTACTTGTGGCAGTCCCTAACTAACGGAAGCTAACTCCGTTAACCTAGTGCTGACGTGGCATGCTGACATGGCAAGATTTTCTAACGTGACATGCTGACATGGCAATATTTGATGACGTGTCATGCTGACATGTCACGAATTTGTTGATGTGGCATTGTGCCACGTCAGCAATATGCTAACGGAGTTAGCTTCCGTTAGTTAGGAACTGCTACGGGTAAATGATATTAAAGTTTGGACTGTTGGTAACAATTTCCTGAGTTGGGATTATTAAAGGCCAATGAGTCAAAGTTGGGATTATTAAGATCCAATTTGCCTATTTAGTATTATTATTATTTTATTAGATGAATGTATTATATTTATAGAATTTACATTACGTAGACTTAACTAATATACTCGGGGCATTTGTGTCATTAGCAAAACATAACCGACATGCGCCAAAATCAGTTTGCTTATGATAGAAAACTGCTGCCAAAGAGTTGTATATATATGTACGGTTTGTATGTATAATCACCAAGATCAATTATTCGATCCTTACTTGTATTCTCAGATTAATTTGATCACACACACATTCTCAATCTCAATTCTGATTCCATCATCTGGTATCAGAGCCAGAGAAATCAAATTTTAAAATACCAAAGTACAAGACAATGAAAACAACAATCATGGAGGCACAGAACATCGGAAGAAGAAATCAAAGACATCACAAAAATGAAGACGCAAAAACATGTTACTTCTGTCGCGAAAAAGGTCACATAATGTCCAATTGTGGATCAAGAGAACAAGATGGCGCAAATTTACCAATCAGACAAACGATGAATGGTGAATCAAACCTCACGGAAGAAAGGCGCAAAAACAGAGGACATATAGATTCAAGACAAACAAAACAAAAGATCTGTTTCTACTGTCGTGAATCAGCGCATATAATTGCGAATTACAATATGAAGGAACAAGATGATGCTACTACGTTATTCAAACAAGCAACTAATGTAGGAACTCAGAATCATGATCAAATTAACGACTATGACGAAGTATACATGGTCAGCGGAACGGAATTCGGCACATGGGATGAAATCTGGTATGCAAACTCATCATATCAACATCATATATCTGGAAATTTAACACAGTTTGATAAAATTAAAAAATAATTTGGGGTTGAAACACGTAATGAGGACTCTCAATTCAAATTCATACACTGAATTTGTGAAGTAAAAATTCAAACAGATCATGAAACACTTATAATTGCAAGTGTTTTTTATTCTGCCGATATGGATTAAAACGTATTAAGTCTCAAACAATTGAGACTACAAGGATTCACCATCCAATTCGGAAAAGAAAAATGCCAAATCAGTAACATGTTACAATTAACGAACCCATGATGAATGAAAGCCCTGTTCCCATAGACTTGGATTCAAAATTGAAGAAATTTGAAGATGAATTAGGGGCGGTGGAAGATCACATGATGAATTTAAAGAAGATTATTTGGAATCCTATTTTGAACAACTAAATCTTGAAGAAAACAACAACCTTTCGGAGAATGAACACTTTGAAAAACTAATCACAAATATTCAATTCGAAACATTTGATGATTGTATGGTGTTGTTTGATCTTAAAGAATCTATTCAAAACATGTGGTATTACCGTGATGTGCCAAAGAATAAATTTTGTGAAATGGTTAGTTGGTTTCTGCATATATATCGGTAGCGTTTGGTATGCATAAATGAAGATCGAAATAGAATAAGTCATTACGTTGAAATAATAATAAAACATGTTTGGTTACAATTAGGAATGGAATGTACCCAAGACTCGAACCATAACCCGACCCATGACTCGAACCACAATACGACTGATGAACCAAACCATGACCTGAGCCATGACTTGAACCATAACCCGACCCATGATCCAAACCATTACCCGACGCATGAATCAAACCATAACCCGACTCATGACCCGACTCATGGCTTGAACCAAACCCGACCCATTACCCAAGCTATGATCCAAATCATTACCCGGCCCATGACAAACAACCCACGACCCAAACCATGACCCGACCCACAAGCTAAACCACGAACCGACCCGTGAGTTGAACGACGGCCCGATCCATGATCCGAACAATGAACCTTGATCCGACCCAAATTGTATTTCATTCCTTCATCTTTTTCTTCTACCAAACAACATGAAGTAATAATTAATTTCATTACCACTGGTAACCAAACATGACAATAGAATGGTAATGATCCTTTTCATTCTTTTGCCCATTCCATTACCTCGTCCATTCCATTCCGTCGTCCATTCCATTACCTCATACCAAACAGACCCTAATGCTCGTCCTTTTCCTCCAAAAACTGAGAATAATAAAGGGATAGAACTGTTTGATCTATATGTAATGGTAAAGAAGGAGGGAGGACATAAGAGAGTATTGACTTATAATCTTTGGGTAATTATTGCAAAAGATTTGAGCTTGAATTATGAAGATGCTGAAAGCCTAAAGATGATCTACATCATGTATTTGGATGTATTAGAATGGATCTATAAAATTCATGTGGTGGCAAGAAATGCAATGAGTAAAAAATTTTGAAAGAATCTTTAATTGAGAAGGAAACTAAATGAAATACAAAGGATGATGGCATGCTGATACAAAGTAAAGATTATGCACTATTTTCTGGATGTGATTGGAATGCAGCTAACAGAACTATGAAGAAATGAAGCTTTAATTTTACTCAAGCAAGGAAAGTTGTGGATGAGGCAAACGAATCTGTAATGATGAAGCACCAAAAGATCAATATAACTTAGGGGATAGTATTGGAATTACAAGTTAGATTATTTAGTATTATTATTATTATTATTAGATGAATGTATTATATTTATAGAATTTGTATTATGTAGACTTAAGTAATATACTCGTAGGGGCATTTATGTCATTAGAAAAACATAACCGACATCAACGGTTATAGGCGCCAAAATAAGTTTGCTTGCTTGTGATAGAAAACTGCCCCCAAAGAGAAGTATATATACATGTTCGGGTTGTATGTTTAATCACCAAGATCTTTATTCGATCCTTACTTGTATTCTCTGATTAATTTGATCACACACACTTCTCAATCTCAATTCTGATTCCATCAACAAAACCGGATCAGATCATAAATTTTAATCTCATAAAATAGTTTTTATTAGATACATATAAACTTTTGGACATAATTAGAAAATAAAGTTAGGCTGACTCTAATAAAATTAAAGTAGCAAGAGATAAACCCATTTGTGAATGCATTATCTAACTTATGAAATGAGTTTTGTTTCCTCACATTGTCTTGTTAATAAGCCCACATAACATCCTTCAAGAATTCAGCATGCAATAGTTGTATACTTGTATCGTTAGCTAGCTGCTCTTAGTTTGGATATGTTATTATTTATGTGGATCACATTATTAGCATCGGATATCTTTCTTCCTCCCATTCGAAATTTGCGATTGGCTTAAGCTTTGGTTCACTTTCATCACTGTTGCAGCAAAACATTTTCGTGCACAAAATCTGTATAAAGGACCAGAAGCGAAATTAAAATACCACACCGTGAAACCAAATCGTTAGTAACCATTCGGTTTGGTTTGTTTTTATTTTTCTAACAATTTGGTTTGCTTTTATTTTTCAACGACTTGGTTTTGGTTTTTTATAAGAAAAATTGTTACTAACGTGTAAATATTACCCCATCACCCTTCCAATTTAAAATAAAAATCATGTTCATAAATCACAAAATTCGATCCACAGATTAACCACAAGGATTCAACAAATTAACCAAGAAATGTGTTGTTGTTCAACATTCGATCCAATATATCCCATTAAAATTTAAAGGTTAACCAAAATTTAACAACTTTCATCTATTTATCCTCTCTAATAAAAGAATAACAATTCACCAAGATCAATTTTGTTAAACTATATATACCACTAGGCTAATATCCCGACGGGTTTTTAAAAATAAACGTTAAATATTTAGCAATACAAATTTTATAAATTCTAAAATTACCTTTTGAACTTTCACTTAATAAAATTTTTGTTTCCTTAAATATTTTTTTTAGAAAACTGTTACTCAAAAAATGTCATTTAGTTTATCAAAACTATGATACTAACCACATATTATAATAATCTTAATTAAGGGTGTTTGAAAAATGTAAAAGTATAATAATTGTTAACTAATATTATGTGAGGTACCTAAGACTTCTTACAAATGGGGGAGGTCTTGGGTTCAAATCCCACCTGAGACATAGTTTTAAGTTGGGTCAGGGGGTTTTCTCACATGGGTATGTTTCCTCCTTGATGGTGTTCTTGTGTGAGTCAAGCCTGGAGAGTCAAAATCAATATGGACGGTTGACATTCCGTATCATGAAGGCTCACTCGGGTGTTGGTGATGGTTCCAAACGCTGTTAAAAAAAACTAATATTATTATTTAAAAGATGATATGTGCATTTAATAAGTGAGAGAAGAGGGAAAACATAGGATTAAATAGGATAGAATCATGCGACGTGTCTCGTAAAAACATTGCTTTATTATATGGTAAGATACGATATAGATTTTACATTTAATAATTGAACTATATTCAAATGTGGCATGTAACATGATTTACACAAAACATTAAATGGAGTATTTATTTCAACTGTTTTATTTATAAATATTTTCTTTATTTTTCTAATATTCTTTTCAGTTAATTACGGTTTCTCCCCTGTAGTTTATCAAAATAATCAAGTTCAATCCAAAAGTTTAAAATTGCATTTATAATCCAAAGGTTTCATATTTTAACATTTTTACTCCACTTAACCAAAACCAATAATTTTTCTATTAACTCTTTTGCCAAATGACTAATTTACCCTTTTACAAATATACTTTAGTTATTTAAAATTTCACTCCATTTTCATTTATTACTTGAAATATTTAAAACAAGAATATATGTTTAACATATAAAAATAAATAAATGTAATTGAAATTTACAACATTAACCCAATAGTGTTTAACTTTAATATTTTTTTAAAGATATTTTTATATGATTCTTTATTTTTTCTTAAACATTCTACTAAGACATTATTTAGTTTTACAAGAACATTATGTCATGTTTTAAAAAAAAAAAACTTTAATTTTTTTATTTCATTATTCACTCATTTACTTTTATTTATTTAATTCTAATATTTTCTAAATAAATAAAAGAAATACACAATTAAAACGTAATATAAAAAAGATTGGAACCTAATTTAAACAAAAAGAAAACATAATTTAACGTTTATCGTAATATAGCTTTATATAAAAATATTATGTAAAGCGTGGAGGATCCCACTAGTTATTGTTTGTTTTAGTTCGTTAGAAACTATTTTTATAATAAAAAGACGTTGCAAAATATAGATTTATATAAAAATATTATGTAAAATTTATTAAAATTAAAGTATATAGGGTTAATAGTATTTGACGAGACGGTTATAATGCCTATACATTAAAGATGAAAAATTTATTGTCTCTTTTAGTTTGTTTGAAACTATATTTTATAATAAAAGGACGTTTCAAAATATAACTTTATATAAAAATATTATGTAAATTTATTAAAAAAAAAGGGTATATATGGTAGATATTATTCGATGAAACGGTTATAACACCGTTGAAATAGGTCATTCAAAATCCATTTGGTTGAGTTCTCGCAAACACATCAATTATTATATGAGCATTCCTTTATATATATATATATATATATATATATATACATATATGGATCAATCGTTTAATTATGTTTTAATTTTGTTTTAAAGAATGTTCTATTATGTGTTAAATCTTGTTCTAAATTTTGTTTTAATTATGTATTCCATTTTATTCATCTAAGAAATATATAATTAGATAAAAAAATAAAAGTAAATAAGTGCCATAATGTTTTTGCAAAACTAAATAATTATCTTAGTAGAATGTTTAAGAAAAAAAATATTCATTTAAAAATATCTTCTAAAAAAATTTTTAAAGTTAAAGCCTATTAGGTGAATGTTTATTAGGTTAATGTTGTTAGTTTTAAAATTACATTTATTTATTTTTATGTGTTAAACTTAAGTTCTTGTTCTAGATTTTTAAAGTAATAAATGAAAATGAAGTGAAATTGAAATTAACTTAAAACATATTTATATAAGGATAAATTAGTCATTTTGAGAAAACAGTTAATAGAAATATTAATGGTTTTAGTTAAGTGTGGTAAAAGTGTTAAAAATATGAAACCTTTGGATTGTTATTGCAACTTATAAATTTTTGGATTGAACTTGATTATTGTGGTAAACTACATGGAGGGAAAATGTAATTAACTATATTATTTTTGACAGCATAATCACATTAATACATTATTAATCTATTACATAAAATATTTTTTTTCAATATCAAATGTTGCAACACAGAATTGTTTAGAGATTTGTAAATTGTACTTTATTTTTTCATTTCTATAAATGTTCAAAAAATTTACTTTATCTGTATGTTTTTCAAGGTTGCAAAGGTTGCTAATCGCTTTCAAGTCCGTCGACTAGGGAGTTGAGAGTACTCGAGAACTACTCGATAGTACTCAGACATGGTAAATTACAAATAACTTTATGTTGTAAGATTATATATATGTCAAATATAGTAACATTACTATGATTTAATAAACAAAATAATAATCGTATTAAACTATTTCCAATTATAATCATAATAAATATATGTTACACCACAATGCCACTTACTTTGGACCTCTTCAAAGTGTCGACATTGACCGAATCATTTAGCCTCTTAGGAGACATTGACCGGATCATTTAGCCTCTTAGGAGTAGCATAAAATCAACACGAAATACCGTCTTAAAGCGAGTACTCGACGATTCAAGGCCTTGCAGGCCAACTTTCACAACGATGATCTTCTTTTACATATGATCGTATTGTAATGTTTATTTTTAATACACCCTGGTGTAGGGGCGGATTCATGTGTAGTGTAGAGGCCCCCACTCAAATTCAACTTCATAGCAAAAAAATCTAGCTATTTATAATTGGCCACTTCCTCAATATCATGAGAGGCACCTTGGTCCCTTCCTAAATGGCTAAATATACCTTCTGCTAATTACTTTTAAACCAATAATATTATTTTTTTAACCATATACTTATCATTTTAAATATGATCCCATTACTTGTTAAAACCACTTACGAGATTAAAAAAATTATATTGAAATGAACAAAAGAAATAAATAAACAAAGCAGTGTATTTCGTTATTCTCAAACAAAGTGTATAGGTCATCTAAGAAAGATTAAATTAAATGTTGATTGATTTTAATAAAAATGAAAAAAATAAAATAGAAATGGAGTTTGGTTGAAGTGATTAAATTACATGAAGGTATAACATCCCTAACGAACGCGGGGCCAATTAAGCTATAGTGCTTCACACCAACATCATGGGGCACCATTGCAATAACCCGTGAGTGTGAGCTAACATGAGCTCACCATTCTAAAGTGTCAAATTTTAACACCTGATTTAGATGAGAGTATGAGACCAAATCAGCTAAGGTATAGGACATTTACAGATTATCTGACAATTGGTTGCTTGAAGTCATCATTTAGTTTAGTGTAGAATTTCATTATATTTAATGGTGTTTTAAATCGGTAATGAACTATGAGAAAAATTTGCATGATTTGTAAAACCCGATAACTCATACGTCTGGTTTCAGGGTGTAATGAGGAATGATCAAATAGGAAGTATATCTTGCCTAAACACAATACGGACAAATCTTGACCATTCATTTGCTTAAGGTAAAAACAAGGGAAATGACATTAATATAAAAAACTCATTTGTTGACTTTTTTGAACTTTTCCCCCACTTTAGTTAAATATTAATAAATTTTTCATACGGCATTATTTTTGTTTATAAATTTGCACCATAAAAACAAACGTTTTTTCTTCTTTAATTTGAGTACCATTGTGATAGACTTTTTTTAAACTTAAAAAAACTAGTACGGTGATATAGTACAAAATAATTTAGTACAAAAAACTATATATACATGTACTGTATTTGCGAAACAACCAGATTTACATGTAATGTATTATCAAAAAACAAGACATACATGTACTGTATTTTCAAAACAACTAGATCTACACATGTATTGTATTTTCAAAACAATAGATATATGTACTGTATATTCTTAAAACAACTAAATGTATATGTACTGTATTCTCAAAACAACTAAATATGCATGTACTGTATTTTCAAATTTTCAAAACAACTAGATATACATTTACTATATTATAAATTTTTTCTTTTGCCGTTAAAAAAAGCCTAATTTTTTATACTATATTCTTTTGTACTAAATTATGGTATATACATTTACTGTATTATAAACTTTTTTTAAGTTTAAAAAAAGTATATCACTATGGTACTCAAATTAAAGTTAAAAAAACGTTCGTTTTTATGGTGTAATTTTTATAAAAAAATAATGTGGTATAAAAAAATTATGATTGTTTTAAAGAAGGTGAGGGAAATTTAAAAAGTTAAACAAGTGATTTATATCATTATCCTTTCCTTTTTTTGTTTACCTATATTTAAATTTCCTTAAATCTTAACTATTAATTATTCAAATAAAGAGCCGAGATTTATTCTTATTGTTTTTAGGTAAAATAGTGTTTTTAGCGGATTTAATCTTATAACATAGTTGTTATTACCAAGCTCTAATACCAAGAAGCCATCGAAGTGCCTTCGAAAAAAAGATACTTTTTGGAATTAATTTTCGAAGGGTTGAATCATTTGAAAAATTTCCTTATATAGGAACATATTCCATGTATAGCAAACGGACTGAGTTTTAGTTGGATTCAAAATTTCAAATTGGTTGTGAGTCAAATTGCATGATAGACTAACATGTGATCTATCTTGGACCCAAAGTAGCATTCACAAGTATCAAGGACCTTGTGACTGTTGTCACATGCTGAAAATATAATATATTCACAAAGATATATAATGATTCGCATTCGTTCAACCATACGTATACTCTTTCACTGGAAAAATGTTAGATATTTGGTTCACGGGTTAATGTTCTAAATTTGAATCTAATGTTTTTTTTTCTTTAATATATAATTAGATATCTAGATATTACTTTATCATAAGTTTAACTGTTTGATACAACTTTGATCATGCAATCTGGATTGTCTAAAATGTATGATTATAAAGTTATCATTAATGAGCTTTTGAAAAATGAGGAGTATAATTAAGAGTTGTGAGCTAAAAAGTACAATGAAACTGAAGTGGAGGGTTACCTGACACTAATGGCACTACGACAAGCATGTGTTTTCCAGACAACAAGGCGGAGACTTTTCCCGACAACTAGTTGTCGGTAAAGGTTTTCCCGGCAACGTGTTGTCGCCAAAAGTGTCATCAGTTAAGTGTTAACGGGACAAGTCAGGTGGGTTGTCGGGATATCTGTTGTCGGTATATATACTACAAATCCCGACAACGTGTTGTCGCCAAAAGTGATAATTAATTTCTTT
>WOUH02000007.1:8323694-8350383 GCA_009936405.2 Stevia rebaudiana
GAATGAGAAGAAGTAGGGTTTTAGAATAAATAAAGAATTAAAATAATCAATTATTAAAATAATCAATACATTTCTCTCTCCACCACTCACCACTATACCCATTTTTCACCACCTCTTCTCTTTCCTGCGTGGCACTAACATGTCATACTCCACCCCTTCTTCACCCCCTTACCACTACACATAGTCTAACTTAACCCATTCGCAGGAAGCTTCAACCCTGCAAGTACAGATTCATGTATAAATACACGCATTGCCGATAGATCAAACTCATCAAAACATAATGAAGATTCAAACTGCTTCTTTTGCCTTCTTCATCGTAATTCTTTCACTTTCTGTTAATGTTTCATGGGGATCATTATCCTCCATCATCGATTATCCACAAACTCCACTAGATTTCATGAGTTGTCTCCAATCATACTCCAACAATTTCACCTCAATCTCTCAACTCGTGTTCACTCCGGTCAATTCTTCATACACACCCGTTTGGGAAGCTGCTGCCAACAATCTTCGATTCAATAAATCGTCCACTATTCGACCATCAATCATCGTCACACCAACTGACGAAACCCAAATTCAAACAACTCTTTTATGCACCAAATTGCATGGATATGAGTTCAGGATCCGGTCGGGTGGGCACGACTTCGAGGGCCTCTCTTACACTGCCGATGTTCCATTTGTAATGCTTGATCTCGTTAACATGAGGTCTATCGACCTCAATGTTGAAAACCAAACCGCATGGATTCAGGTATTAGAGATAATTAGTATTAATATATTAACGAGACTTTTGACTTCAATAGAGCTTGAGTGAGCTTTAACTATCAAATTCGAACAAGCTAATGAGCCTAAGTCATCATCCTTTAAAGTATATAATTTCTTTTATTATAATAAACGTATTTATAATAGTAAGTTATTATTATATATAAAGTTATGATAAGAACACTTAAATAGCATATATATATATATATATATACAAACATTTTTATAGAGATATAAAAATAAATTAGTTAACTAAAAAGGGAACCAAATTGTATATTGGAAAATTTCTTACAATTCGAGCTCTTTTTAAAGAAATAATACTTAAAAAAGAGTCGATCTTAGATCTTTTAAGTCAAAATGAGTCAAGGAAGTTGGAGTTCGACTCAGCTCATTTATAGCAATAACATAGAATAGATGATATCATTTAATTCATATTATTATCTTGTTATTCTTGTTACACTTTTAAAATACTGATCGAAGTTTTTATTATTTTTGAACTAGGCTGGTGTAGTACTCGGTGAACTCTACTATGCTATTTCTCAACAAACCGACACCTTATATTTTCCGGCCGGTATTTGCCCGACAGTCGGTGCTAGCGGGTTCTTAAGCGGTGGCGGATACGGGAACTTGATAAGGAAATACGGCACCGGAGGTGACAATGTTTTAGATATCCGTTTCATGGATGTCAATGGCAATATTCTTGATCGGAAGTCGATGGGTGAAGATCTATTTTGGGCACTTCGCGGCGGCGGTGCTTCCAGCTTCGGAATCGCTCTTGCATGGAAACTGCAGTTGGTTCCGGTGCCGGAAAAAGTCACGCTTTTCCAAGTTAGCGTGACTTTAGAACAAGGCGCCACCGATCTTTTCCACAGATACCAGTTTGTCGGACCGAATATCGATCGTGATTTACTCTTCAGAGTTCAAATCAACACCGAATTCATCGGTAACACGACTCAAAAAACGGTACGTGTAACTTTCGACGGACTTTATCAAGGAAATACCGACACATTGCTTCCGATATTGGATAACGATTTCCCGGAGCTTAATGTCACACGAGAGATGTGTCGAGAAGTAAGAATGGTTCAGTCGACTCTTCAGTTTGCTGGGGGATTTACAACCGAAACCCCAACCGAGCAACTCGCCAACCGATCCGCCGTCGTCAAGCAGAGCTACAAAACCAAATCAGACTATGTTCGGACTCCAATCCCGAAAGCTGGGTTGAGAAAGATATGGAGAAAGATGTATGAAAATGATAATTCACAGGTGGTGGTCATGTACACATTTGGTGGAAGGATGGCTGATTACTCGGATACCGCGATCCCCTACCCTCATCGAGCCGGGGTGTTGTACCAGGTGCTTAAGACCGTGCTTCTATCCGATCAAGCTTCAGACACGACACCCGTGTCGTTGAGACGGTTAGCTTGGTTGCGTAGCTTTGACGAGTTTTTAACACCGTATGTGTCTAAAAACCCGCGGGAAGCGTATTCGAATTATAATGATTTGGATTTGGGTGTTGGAAGTGATACTTATGAAGAAGCAAGCGTATGGGGTGAAAGGTATTGGAAGAGAGACAATTTCAAGAAGTTGATTCGGATCAAGGCGAAAGTTGATCCAGAGAATTTCTTTAGGCATCCGCAAAGTATACCGGTTTTCTCAAAATATTACTCCGACATTTGAAGTTCCTTGAATCCATATACGTATTATAGTCAAGGTTTTGTTTTTGTTTGTTGAATAAATTGGCGATAATTATTGATTAGGACTTGGTATTGTTTCTTCTGGTGAGTTTTCTTTGTTTTGTTGTACAACTTTTTGTAGGCTACATATCAATAAGTGCAACTTTTTTATTTTTAGTATAATAAACTTTATTTTCAAACTTTTACTTTGTTTAGTTAAGGACAAGATCTTCGATATAATATTTTCACGTGAAAGTAAATGATTCAAATCTAAAATGGTTTCAATTTTGTTCTAGAAATATGAATGATGCGACTTGTCTTTGACGTAGTGGACTAGTGGCTTTAGTAAATTTTGGTCCAAAACAATGTTGTAAACATTTTATGGCGAGATGACAACTTTTTATCTTGCAATTCTTTTTTAAAAACCTAAATGGTTGTGCTTAGATATCTAAACTTCATTAATTCAAAGGTCTTATATAGGCGCCGGCGAATGCATGTAAATCACACGTGGCCATATTCTAATGGTTAGTTTTGTAGGCGGATACATGTACATATACAGACGCCGTTGTTTGTAACAATAAGAACATTGGTGAATTTTCTTAAAGTTAAAACGTTCTAAACATTCTTCATAGGCATCGGTCAACATCTTGAGAATTGAACCTACAAATATTTAATTTATGGATTAAACACGTAGGCGAATGGGTAAGTTTAGAATGATTATCTTGGTGTAACTTTTCACTTTATAAATTATGTACTTTGTTAATCTAGCACCTTGTTTGTTTTTTGTTCTAATATACAATCGTTTGTTTGTCAAAAAAAAAAAAATCCGAAATATTCTAAAGAGGCATAGTTGACTAACACCAAAAACCGAATAACCGAACTTGATATTGACCAATTTCAAAAGGTCCCAGTTTGGTCCAACTTTATGCTAATATATGTTTTGGGTTGGATCGGTCCCGTTTACTTGATCTAGTAGCCTTAGTTACAACCAAAACCTCGTTATGAATATGAAAAGATCAATGGTTTTTTAAATTTGGCGACAAAATCTTCGTCTATGGTTTCTCCAACGCATATTCATTCATCAATCAATCCTCGGCTATAGAATTATATAGGAATCAAACGTGATAAAGTGCTAGAAGTTAAGGTATGATGGATGATCAGTTGATCAGAAACTATCATATCGTGTTTGAATTCCTATATAATTATATAACAAATGATTACAAAATGCTATAAGATACATTTACACTTTTCTTGGTGCTTCTACAATCTACATCAACTATTTAACTAAACTCTTTCGTTTTCATGAAATAATTGATAAAATACTCTTGTAAAACACATTCAAATTCTTAAAAGCTAAACAAAACAATTTTAGTAAATTAGTTATTACGAGATATGTGGTTCGTGATTTTGAACAGATGAAGAGTATATAAAGACATTATTGGATTTGGATTATCCTTTTAATTAGATTTAAATTAACTATTTAATTTGATAAATAACCGGAATATAGGGGGTGTGGGTAGGCAAGATAGAGATAAAGAGAGATTCACATTTTTTTTTACCGAAGATGGAGATAAAAAGAGATACTGATAGTTATTGTAGAAAGAAAAACAAGTTGGGAGTTATTCTGGAATCTGAAATTCAGCATCCACAAGTTTAAGGTACCATTATAACTGCCATTAAAGTTAATAGGGCATCGTATTTAAGATAAAACATTCTTTTTATAAATGTAGCAATATTTTAAAATGAACACAATAAAATTAACAAATTTATAATCTAACTAAAATAAATAATTCCAAATAATTCGATTGGATCGGATTCGAATATTCGGATATGCCTTGAAATTTTGAAACTCGAATAACCCAAATAATTTGTTATCCAATCCGCTGAAAAACCGAGTATGCCTCTAGCGTCATACTTTTGTTGGAAAAATGCATACACATATTCATAAAAAACAAATTGTGACTCATGCAAAAATGACGCTTAAATTGTTTGTTTTTATATGTCGGTCCATTCGTGAAATAATATTGAACGAGAAGGTCATGAGCTGCTTTCCAATCTTGAGCTTCTTTATGGTCACGATTAATTGAACCCTCGTGAAAATAGGCCTTTCAATTTGTTGCCTAATAACATTAACTGTGACTTGTACTGCATGCATAGTCAAATCATCTCCCCCATCACTTGAATCAGATGAATCCGAAAAACCCAAACTCTCGATATCCATTTATTGATTGAGGATGTTTGAAAGATTTTGTGAGTATGTTTGAATGTGTATTTTGTGTTATATGGGTAAATATTTAGATTTAAAAAAATAATTTACTTTTATAATCACACCCCACCCCACCCTACACAAAGGATACATCATCCCAACGGTCAGATTTTTTCTCCTCCCCCCCACGCAAGCCCACGATGTGCGGGGTGACCACGCCTACGTGACCGCCCCACACGCCCACTCACTCACCACAACACACGGTTTTACTTAAACCTAAACCCATCATATCTTTAAGCCTAGAGATGTTCGTAACAACACATGTGAGGGAAAACGGAGTTGCTCCAATTAGCTCGGGAGGAGCTGAGGGCCGATCGGGAACACTACCACCCCCATATCCGACTCGGGGAGGAACGGTAGGTGGAGGCCGGGTCTCACCGATCCAACGTGCAAATCTCATGGATGAAAAGTTTAATTTACACTTTTAAAAATATACGATAAATACTTAATTAGATAATAACAAAATTTAATTGATTTTAAAAATAAATCTATTTTAAAGTTAAGATAAAATAAAATACATATAAAAATCATAATTTATAATCTGTCATGTAACATTATTTCAAATCAAGTTTTAACTTTTTGTCATTAAAAACACGGAAAACTATTAAGATTTGAAATGTTAGGAACGAAAACTGTTAAAACTTAAAACGTTAGGGACAAAAATTTGTAAGACTTAAAACATAAGGACTAATTCTGTTAATCATTGTAAAACTTAGAGATAAAAAATGTAATTAGTCTTTTATATTTATTTTAAAATTAAAGATAGAATAAGAAATATAAAAATTTAAATAATTATGGTATTAGACATATATGTGACATAAGTCATTGTCCCAACTTATTATTGAACTATAATCCGCGTTTTCACACCCCGTGACCCACAAACAACCAGGAAGACTTGGAAGTTGACTCATAGTCGCCAACGGTCCAATATTAATAAGAAATTGAATGTTTGCATTCAAAGTCAATAACCTGAGTATCTTTCAGAGTTAATTACCAAAATCGTCGTCAGGTTTGCCAAACTGTTATTTTCTCTGAAGTTTCAAAAATTGTGTTTTGTTTCAAATTTAATAGTTATTAAATTTTTTAGAAAAAAGGCAAAAAGACTAAAATTTCATATACAATAACACAATGAGATAATGGTCGGTTTGGTTTAACTTATTAAAACTAATAATAAACTTATATAATATAGGATAATGATAGGTTTGGTTAGATTAAATTAAAAATAGACTTATGTTTAATTTAAATTGAGTTTATATTATCAGTTGAATATTTAACTTAGTTGTATAGCTAACATTTAAAAATCAAAAGTGGTTTGGAGGCGATTGCAAATTTTATGAGAGGGCGGTCAAGATTTTAACATGTATATACCAATAGTATTTTTTCCCACGGATGTCGGATCGATGTCCCCCCTACACTCAGATGTGGGTACGCTACTGCTTGAGTATATATTAGCATAAACACATATCCAAGATCACAATTAAAACTTTGATATTGACAATCAATACAAAACAACCGTATTGCTTCTCTCTCGACCTAGAATGTAGATGATGGTGTGTGATGATGACGATGTTGCGGGTATGTAACTATGTATGTGAGAGAGAGGGAGAGAGATAACTATAAAGTGACTGAAATGCCTTCGAATATTATGGTGAAAAGACCTTACTATCCATGTTGTTTAACAGTTGAGACAATGTCTTTTGAAGAAATGGTGGGACAACTAAAAGCATATATATGAGGAACGGGTAGAACCCCGATAGAGGTTGTTCAAGGTAAGTTTGTGTTAGACAATGTAAACCAATAGACATGGTACAACAAGGTCGCGAAAGTCATGGATGGTTAACTGTGATGGTAGAGGACGTGAATCATGAAGAGGTCACTCTAGTTCAAGCAATAACCAACGAAACTAATGAAAGAACGATGTAAATCATGTATCCAAATATCAAATACTATCATTGTGGTGATTATGATCATTTTGCATATCAATTCTAGTTTTTTTTTTTAATATTAAAAAAAGCATACCGATTAAAATAAAGTTAAAGGCAAAGACTAACTTGACTCAAGAGGAAACTGTTTGGTGGGAGTATTTATTTTGTGTGGTATATGTTATAAATAATATTTGCGCATATATACAAAAAAAACCAATATTTTATGATTTTTCTCACAAAAATCATTTCATAATATTTTAAACGTTAAAGTTACTCCATATGCAATTTTGAACAATTTTGTGAATAATTTTTTTTTAAATAGACACTAAAATCATTAAATCAAATCAAGTTATTTGATTTACTACATTGATTTACATCTGAATTTGATATCACCTTTTAATCACATAACCAATTTTAGTCTGGCTCCATTGACATAACTGAACCAAAAAAAAAGCCCGGTATATGATTTTCGAAAAAAAAAAAATAAATAAAAATAAAAAAATATGATTTTCGAAGCGCAAGTCTGAATTTGATTACGTAAAAGCATATATGATTTCTTTGATGAACCATGTTATGTGTGGGTGTTTGATGCACACCAACTGCAATAATATGGTTCTAATATAATATACGGTTTCTTTGATAGAATTAATGGTTTCCTTTATAATGGATTTCAATTGATGTTATTAACATGCTTTTCATTATATATTTAATTTATTCTATTTTGCTTTATTGTCACAATGTGGCTTTGATTTAGATTTTGTACATTTTCTATCTGAATGACAAGGAGTCCATATCAGGCTAGCATAACTTATGTTAATATTTTGTTCATAACTAACATGTAGAGGGACTTTAACGTTTAAAATATTCTTGAGTGATTTTTTGAAAAAAAAAAGGAACGGAAACTTAGAAAGTATGTTGGTTTTGTGATATTTAAACATAATATATTTATAGTTGACAAGTGTTTTGCCCCATAAATTGCGTTTGTATTATGTGTTGCGCAAGTCATGAAAAAGTGCATTCAATTGTACCGGTTTAAGCCCGGCTCAATTCGAATGAAAAATCAGACATATGTAAACAAACATATATGCATGCACCTCCCTCAGAATAATCGTGGTAAAAAAGTACTCTGTTTTCTTTGGATGCACTTTCTTTTTCTAATATTTTGTTACGTATGATTTATTTTTATTTATTTTCTTCTTTTTGTAGAGAAATTAGATTATGGGTGAAGACTCAATATTCATTTTCCTTTTCATAGCCGGGTCAGCTAGAGATCAGCTTTGGGCTTGGGAGATTTTTTATCCAATATATTTAATCTTCAAACAAGATATTGAATAAAATGTTATGGTGAAAAAATGTTGCCTTTCATGATGATAATTAATTTTTAACTAGTAGGATTCCCTTACGCGTTGCGTTGGGAATTCCACATGGATCTCGAATATCAAAACGGAGACACGGTCTCGAATTCCTAAATGCAGACACAAAAATACATAGCAATGGGTATCGCTCTTAAAAATACATAGCAATGGCTATCGCTCTTATGTACGATCTCAAATTGTGTGGCTGTCTATATGCATAGGTAAAGACCCGACCCTGAATTTTATTTGAAATACGTGTTTCTAATACTTGTTGAATGAACTTGATATATTCATACACATGTATATACATATCACCGCCCTTTCAGTACATGCAATTTTTTATGTATTAGCAATACAAAGTTAAAGCTCAATGGTTAGAGTACTACTCAAGTACCAAATGTAGTTGAAACCGCGCCTCCTAATCTAGTTTGGCTTCTATATTAGAGTATTTTCATTACATATTCAGAACCTTGATATATATTCACTAAATCATTCTGTATACATAATCTAAACATCTCTTACTTAATTGTGGTGTTTGTTAATCTCAATAATCTAGTTGACCAATTTTTTTTGTTAACAACAAATCTAAAGTAAAGTTCCGAATGTGGTCAAACATATTTATAACAGAAAAATAATTGAAGGTATAAAAATTAACATGTTGAGTTGAAGGAGACTTCTACCTGGGAAAGTGCAAGACCCACATAAAACACTTGCAAGTCAAAGGCTGTTGAGGTAATCTGACCCAAAAAGAATAACTAACAGTATAAATAATAAATAATGGAGTGTTACCTACAAAAGTAAGTTGGTGACCTAAATTATGCATCATATTAAAGTTTGATGGTTCATTTGAATTCCATAAGGAAAACATAGTCATTCTCAAACAAACGAATGCAAAAACATCTGGGATACTTGATCGAATTCCAAAAACTATTAAAGTTTTATGTTGTTCTATAAATACAAATTGAATTCTCATTACAATAGCCTAAAAATAGGACTTTTAATCCTCACAATTTATAGGGACCCTAAAACAAATGTTGTTTGTGCAAATGGATAGTTTACAGTAATCGGTTATGATAAAGAATTCTCAACTCCTTTGGAAAATCACACCGGCCACTTGAATAGCAATGAACATAACGATAACTAAATTTGACACCATTATAAAACATTCAATAAGATGTATAAATAATTGAAATGTTATGTTTTAACATTGCCACTATACCACATTGTAATAGGTAGATATCCTCACAAATTCATTAGAAAAAATTAGTTTAGACATACTGAGTTGAGGTAACACTTAAATTCACTTTCTGATCCAGACAAACCAAAACAACCCTAAAACAAATGTTATCTGTAAAAGGCAAGTTGACATGTTTACTTTGAGTGAAATTCACAATGGTTTGAGACCTTTATTATATCAGACACTACAGGTGTAAGAAAGCAAACCACCACAACAACAGCATCAAACAGTAATTTATGGCCTAGTATTACCACACCAAAAACCCAACATTTCTTAGCCGCATTATTGAAGTTGTGAATTTCGACACAATCGCGTTAAACATGGAATTTGCAGCTAACTTTTATGAATCGGGATCATTGACAAAACTATATGAAGGTAGAGTGGTATTGCTCGTTTAAGGTCAAGGTTACGGGTGGTTTAAATTTGTTGTGGTCATGTGGTGTAAATCCGGTCTAATAAATTATTATTTGGAAGCTACTATTAGGTTCTATGCTTTGCAAACGGATATGGTGAATGCTCATTTAATTTTTTGTCAAATATATTAATTTAGAAGAAGAAATAATGTATCGTATATGTGTACTATTAATACATACTTCAATGCATGTTATACACAATCCCGACTCGTTTTATGTATCATTATTTGACTTGAGTACATATATAGCAACAAAAAACAATACTTTCGTGCATGTCGTTCATAGATGTATAAGGTTTTTAACTCCTTTTGTTCCAGTTGTTTTTCATATACGTTATTATTTTAGGTAACATCGAATATTCCATAACATATTACTCAAAGATAAGGGTAAATGGGTAATCAATATCATAACAAAATATTTTCGTAAGTCTATTGTTAGGTGCTGATATATTAATTAATTAGGGTAGATAAGGTCTCGTTCAAATATAAATAGTTGATTATATGTGTCCTTTTAGCTAACAAGTTGGTCATCTAAAGAAAAAACATGAGAGAAAAAAAGATTAGAGCAATTGTTAAATTACGAAATAAAAAGTCATCTTTAAGGTTGTTGGTTGCTAATATTACCTATTTAGCTGCAATTGATCCAAAATATTAAATTGGTCTTGGAAAAAAAAGAAAAAGAATTAATAAAAGCATGACAACAATTAAATCATTCACCGTTAGATCCAAACAATATCAGTTCTACGAAACTACAAATCAAGAACACATGTGATGTTGAAAACTTCTAAATCTGTATCAATCATCTACTTCTATCAACAATACCAGTACAAATCGATTGAACTAACGTCAACGTCGGCGCCGGCTCATAAAAAAACGGTTCTGCCGGATGTTGCCATTTCTTATACACAACCGGAGCTTTTTCCGGCTCCGGCACAATCTTATTATCACAACTATTATTACAATTTCTCTTCATTTCCGGCGAAGTAATCAACGGAGATAATAAAGGAATCGCTGCGTTCCACTGACTCACCGGAGTTACCTGAATCGACGCCGGAGCTCTCCGTTGTAATCTACTCGGTTGCCTCTTAACTTTCACCGATTCACCCGCCATAACCGGAGATTATTCGATCAACAACAATTTGAGATAATTGAAATAACAGATACGGATTATTCGATCAGCAACAATTTGAGATGATTGAAACAAGGACAGAGAGGATCGGATTCGATTGAGGGTTTTAGATGGAAATTATTTGGTTAAGATGTGTGGGCGGTGTGTGTAATTATATATATATATATATATATATATAAAGATAAAGATGCATGTGGTAAGAACGCTGAACCGATGATGATCAGTCAAAGTTTTATAAAATTATTAGGCTTGTGCGAAAGTCGGTTTATATAATATTTGATGCATGGGAAGAAAAGCCGTGGTTTGACTGCCAGCTGGATGTTACAGTTGGCATTGGTTAATCGCGTACATGTTTATGCGAAATTATTGTTTCCTACGTGGAAGTCAAGTGTAGAGATTTAAGATTGATGGAAACCAAGGTTTTGAAAAACCTTATTAGTCAAGACAGAGAATCAAATATCACCGGGCTTATTAAAAACCATAAAGCATTTGAAGTTAAGGTATTAGGTATTGCTAGTATTAAAACCTAGGGTGGTAAAAAGGTTACTGGTTAAGAAAATAAAAATAATAATCTATCCTCTTTAATATAAAAATAACAGTTCGCCACGTATCACCTCGTGGTTAAACTATATCCAAATTGGCATTTAATGGTATTTATTTCAATTATTTTAATTTATTAATACCTATCATTCCATATTGAATATCTTATACATCAATTCACTAATAGGGTCTATTCACTACTATAGTCTGGTTACATAATTCTTCGTGCCTTTTGCCGTTTATGCACATTTTCATTTTCAAGTTGGTTATGCAATTTGAACTTTTTCTATTTCTCAAACTTCATTTGTTACATAATCAACATAATTAATAATGTAAGTTACAATCAAAATTTTAAACGTGCTTTGTTATAATCGTATAGTCCAGCATTACTGGTTTTTGAATTTTTTTTTATTTCATGTTTTTAACATTTGTTCTATACAACCAAAGTACATATAATGGCTCTACAGAATATAACTATGCTTGACATCTTGATGTAAATAGGGAGATTAAACAATTAAAATTCACATAATCAAATTATAGATGAAACCTTATAAGTATACACCACGGAAACGTATAAAATAGAAGTGTATTAATGGTCAAAGAGGTATTTTAAAGTATATAATATTCAATATCATACGTTGAGTTGTATTAACTGAAGTGTTTAGAGACATGTGAATTGTACTTAGACTTTTTTCTTTGTTATAGTGATAAATTTTTTTACTTTAGATGTATTTTTTTACATGTCATTGTGTTGTAATGTTTATTTTAATTTATCTCCATGTACTACACAAGTTAATAAGCTACTAATAATAATAAACTATATGAGTTTTAGCATTCTATTCAAGCCGTTAACTCAAGGTTTACATTTTGTGGTTTGCTTGCTAATTTAAAAAGGTTGGTGTAAGAACTCTTTTCTACTATATATAATACTAATGTTTAGTTCATATTTTTCTCCTTTACAAAACCTTCTACATATGCTGCTTTTGTACACCCGTCATATTAGAATCTAAAAATATAAAGGTAGTACTAAATATAATTTGCATTTCGATCATTTTTCTAAACATCAACCACAATAACTAAACCTACTTAGCTATTTTTTTAATAAAGAAATTATGATCAGTAACTTCATAGCCTTTAAAATTTAGATAGTTAAAAACTAAAATTACATCACCTCAAAATCATTTAATTAAAACCAAATGTATTTCGGTTCCAAAAAGAAATATCTTTACAAAAAGATTTAAATCATCTAAATAGCATCTTAAGTTCTTCAAGACGAGCCGACCGGACTTCTTCATCGGTTAGAGCTCCGGCGATCATCCGTTGCTTCCTCGCCTGAACTTGTTGCATCCGTTCCTCCACCGTGTCCTATAAATGTTTTAAACAAAAACAAAGTCAAAATTAAAGCTTACAAAAAGTCAATCTTTTTAAAAACATAGATAATAACTTTCGTCTAAACAATACTAGGTTTACTGATTATTCGTTCAAATCAGTCTAGAAGATATTAAAAAAGAAAAGGCAAGACAATTTTGAAAAGTTAAAAATATACCACGTAGACAAAAAGAGCTTAAAAAAGTCAAAATTAAAAGTTATTTGACCAGAAAAACTTAATTAATTAATTGAGTTTTGAGTAGGTGTTTAAATTTGTTATTTGATGTTTTGATTCTTGAAACATAAATATTCAAATACAATTGGCAGAATATGTTTTTTCAAAGTTTTAACATAAAAAAGTCAAAGCTAGCAAAAACTAAAGTCTTTGTTGTAGTTTATATATTTATAAACAATTTAACAGTTGTTTGGAACGAAATTGAGATAAATAAATACAGATTTTTTAACAAAAACACAAACAAAAAATTCTAACCTTAACAATGAATCTTCTCACACAAACAGTTCGCTTTTGACCGATACGATGAATTCTCATAATTGCTTGTTCTTCAACTGCAGGATTCCACCATGGATCCTACAAGATTAGCACAGTAAGGTGAGTTTTCAATTTTGTAGGCAAATCAAGAAACAAATAGAGTTAAACAGAAAAGTCAAATTAAAATTATGAAAGTCAAAATGGTTACATACCATAAGAAATACATTAGAAGCTGCAGTCAAATTCAAACCAACACCACCAGCTTTTAAAGACATTAACAACACCTGCAAGATGACAAAATTTAACTTTATAATTAAAACTAACACAAGATTCAATCTTTAAGCAACAAGACTCAAACTTTATAAGGGCAAAACAGTCTTTCATAGCAGTTTTGTAAAAGTAAGCCTTACAACTTGCTAAAAGACCATTTTCACAAATTATCAAAAGTAAAAACAATCTTTTCTTAAAGTAAAGGATACATAAAAATCAACTTTCACACTTGTAATAAAAATCATACAAGGGTAAAACAGTCTTTTTGCTATCCTTTTCAGTCTTTTAGTATTGAAAGAAGCATTGTCATTAGAATGCAATTTGCATAGACTTTTCAACTTTAAATGACAATATTCCAATAATCAAAAGAAATAAAAAGTCAAAGAATTAAAAAAAAAACAAATTCTCACCATTTTATCAGTTGTTTCATTAAATTCTCTCAAAGTCTTTTCTCTATTCTTCTGTGACAAACTTCCATCAAATCTTAAAAACCCAATTTTTCTCCTTTTCAATGGAATCTCCAAAAGATCCAAAAATGAAGTCCATTGACTAAAAACAATACTTTTCTCTCCAGTCCCTCTTCTTTTAATATTATCCAAACATTCCAATAACTTCAAAACCTTTGAAGATTCTTTCCAATTTTTCTCAACATCAACTCTAAACTTACTCTCAGTTGGACATGTAATAAGATCCATTTTCCTCAAATTTTGCCTACAAATCGGGCATAACCCATGGGTCAAGTTTCTCCAACTTGACAAAAGACACTCTCTACACATCCTATGCGCGCATGGTGTAAGCACAGGATCATCTGCAGATTCTAAACATATGGGACATTCGGTGTTTTCGCCTTTTTTTAAATCATTTACAACTTCTTCAATGTAGGCTTTACTTGGATTTGGAGTTGATGAATCAAGATTGTTATCAAGAAACCTTCTTGCAAGTTTGTTTAGATCAGAAAACTGTTGTGAATCACCTCGGCTGTAAATAGAAAAAAAACCCACGAAGTTTTTATAAAAAAAAGTTAAAAAGATTGAATCTTTTTATAAAAAATTGGATTTTGACCTCATAACAAGAAATGGGTGATTGCAGCATTGTCTTAATCTAAGTAGGAGCTCAAGAATATTAGCATAGTTGTGAAGAACTTTTCCTTGGGCTACAAATTGATCAAATTGGACCTGTTTTAATTAAAAAATAAACGTATGAGATACATGATTTATAACTATAAAGTAACGTGATTGAAAATTTGAAATGATTTATGAAACTTAATTTAGATCTCTTGAAAAGTGCATCATAGAAATCATGTTCAGCTTCTGACTGTTCACATTCGATTATTTGAATGTCAGTTGGTGGAAGAACAAGAATTGGCCTGAATCATATAAATAAATTAGTATTAATTTACATAATTAATATTTTTAACAGTTTTATGGGGATTGCATACACACCTTCCTTCTTTGTCTTCTGTATCTTTTGTTCTTCTCAACATAAGTGGTCTTAAAATGGCTTTTACAAGTTTCAACCCTCGCTTATCACCGTTTTCATAAGGCCTCTGAATTAATTTATTCCACCTAAACAGCAAGTTTAAAAATAATAACAATATTAAATCAGAGAGATGAAAAAAATCATGAATTAGACACTGCCTCTGGTGGCAAAAATCAAGATTTCTGATCAACATATGCACTTCCATGACATTTTCTTCAAATGTTCACAAAACTTATTATTATTACATTTTTTAAAATATTTAATTCTAAAACAATATATATTTTTTTAAGAACGCATACCATGCCCAGTTGCACCATGGCTCAACATGCAAAAAACACAAAAGGCTGTAAAGATCTTCCAAATTGTTCTGCAAAAATGATTTTTTTAATTAAAGTAAATGAATATAAAAATATTTAATTATATACATATATGATAAAATATAAATGTGAGATTACCTGAAGAGGTGTACCAGTAAGACACCATCTACAATAAGAAGATAATGCAAATGCAGCTTGTGCACATTGACTTTTTGAAGACTTTATTGTATGAGCTTCATCTAACACCACTCTATGCCAATCTACTTTTTGAAATATGCTATTTTCACCATACTGGAAATGATAATTCACATTAATTATTATTAATAATATAAAATAAATCTTAAAATTAATTTGATGAGTAAGACAGTGAATTACACTTTTATAAGATGCAGATAAAACACCATAAGTTGTTAATACAACAGTAGGTTCAGCTATCACTCTTGGATCAGTGCTTCTTTCGTTACCATAATGAACGAAAACAGATATACTATTTGGTTTAGAATGAGTTTCAAGTTCATCCTATAATACAAAAATAAAATATTATCACATTAGAAGTTAGAAAGAAGAGTTAATTACACAAATGGTCTTTGTGGTTTGCAAAAAGTCATAGGCTTGGGTATTATGCTTTCAGTTTTGTAACATGTTTAAAAATTAAATCTTGTTTCAGTTAGTTTTTCTGTTAAATTAGGGCAAAATGACCAAAATACCCTTGGATTTTTCATTCTTTGACTTTTACTATTTAGAAAATAAAAAGGTAATTTTGGTCATTTCATCCTAATTTTACAAAGAATTAACAGAAATTAATTTTAATGTTCACTTGTTATAAAATAGAAAACATAAAACTCAAAACTGTTAATTTAAACACTCAGTACCCAACAAATGCCATATGTGTCTCTAAATAAAAATAATAATAAAGGTAGTATTTTTATTTTATAAAATTCAAAATGACCAACCTTCCATTGACTCAACAAAGCCATAGGACAAATAATAAGTGTTCCACCTTGTGGTCTATTAGTGACATTTTCATAACTTAAATACACATCTTTTTCTTCATATTCAACGGTTCCTTTATTTGGTCTTGCAAGAATTAAAGAAATTGTCATCACAGTTTTACCAAGTCCCATTGCATCAGCTAATATCTGCATAAATTAATATAATTTCCAAAAACTTAAATTATAATATATTTAATTAATAAATCATTTTTAAAACATGGTTTTATAATAGTTATAATCTTACGCCTCCTCTAGCCATTTGAGTTGCTTTTGGAAATTTGGTAGTTGCTTCACCAGAGAAAATATTCACATAAATTGCAGTTGCCCTTCTGTATTAATTCACAAAAAGAATAATATATTTATCAAAAAAAAAAAAAAATTCTATCATTTCTCCTTCAAAATTCAAATTCATAGATTAATATTAACTAATTCAGTTATATAACATACTCATCACATATACGATACGCGGCCCAACACGGGTGAAGTGTTTCTTCTGCTTTTTCAACATCAACACCTTTTTCGGATTCTGTCATCCAATAAAGAGCTTGCTTTTGATATGGTCTTAAATCACATGTAAGTGTCGTTGGAGGATCCATTTCCTGAACAAAAATTATGCAATAATTATTTTATTTTTTTTAAATAATGTAATAATAATGGTAAAGTTAAAAAATAATTATTAATTTACCTCTAGATTATACATATCTGCAGCACCAACAAGTTTGTTTAATGATGATTCAGTTATAACTTGTGCATCTTTGTTTGGTTCTATAAGTAGCGGTTGACCGCCTTTTCGGCCTTTTGCACAAGCCAACACTGATGCAGCTTCATTTAAATCATTCTGATAATACATTTTGAAATATATTAAATTCACAAAAATAAATTTGTGATAATCAGTTTGATGATTCTATGACAAATTTTGATGAATTGATGAGTCAAATAACAATTAATATAAGTAGATCACTTAAGTACTAGAGTTAAGAAAAATGATCATGGTAATCACTATAAGTTAAATAAATCCAAAAAACAACTAACAATAGGTCTCATTTCATATTTAAATAACAAACAATAAAATATGTGGATCAAGAAACATACTTCAAGAGTTGCACGTTTACGGGAATCAAGCTCCTCTGGTGTAAACTCAGCCTAATTAAAACACAGTTAACAATAACATCAGAACTCCATTAATACAGATTTTAATAAATTTTTTAACTTTTAAGAAGCTAAACTTTAGAAGAACTTTACCTTTTGAAATGGGCTCTTTTTCAACAATTTAAACAAAGTTAACAGAGGATAGATAGTAGTGTCAATGTTTGATGGAGATTCCAACTTCCATGAACAATTCCCATCTTCAGTGAAGATTGAATGATGAATATAAAAGCTGTGAAACAAAACAAACATAAAAAATAACAAGATTTAGTATATAACAATTGTTAAACAACTGTAATCATATATATATATATAGCAAGAAGATAAACATTTCACCTAATATAAAGCATAATCTCTTGCATCAAGCTGAGATTTGGTGGTGCAGCAACACATCTACCAAGAACTTTGACTTTTTTTGAATTAACAAGCGGAATTAGACACTTTGACCATTCCATTGGAAGACGACCAATCTGAATTGAATCAATAACAATCAAATCAAGCATGATTAAACCGTCATAAAACAAAATTTTAAGAATCTTGTCAAATGAAACACTAATTAACGCATCAAAACAACAAAATTACACATTATGAGTATAATAAAATATATTACCTCTCCTGATCTTTTAGTTGAGAATCTTACAATCCCAGAAGCAGCAACTGCAGCTCTTGAATTCGCCCAATAACCACTTTTAGTTTTCAAATCCGAATTAGGAAATGCAAAATGAACAATCTCGTTATCTTCTAGCTTTCGCCCTTTTGTGGTTGACAACCCGGTTACAGCAGTCCGACCCACCAACAACCAATCGGATTCTTCTTCAAAATCACCAGTCTCAATCCCCTCCAAACTCACCTTCTTTTCTTCAACAACTCGTTGAACCTTTTTGCTCAAACGCGACCCGTAAACAGAACTAGAAACTGGTGAAATTGGTTTAACCAACTTGGGTTTTTTATCCATTGTATCATATTCCTTCTTCACAGGATTTAAATTCGGCTTAACTAACATGGGTTTTTTATCTACCGTGTCATATTCCTTCTTTACATGATTCAGATTCACTACAGGACCATAAATTTTTTCAAATGTAACAAAACTAGCTTCGTTGCAAACTGAAATCGGTTCGACATCAAGAACAGGTTCAGAATCATCAACGCTTTCCTTCTTAACAAAATCAAGATACTGTGGATCGTTTTCCGACAAAACCTTAGTGTTTGTTGAATCAAGAAACTCAGAAAAACTCATTCTAGGTTTCTTTGCTTTGTTACAGCTATCAACATTACCTTCTTCCGTTTCTTCTTGCTTGATAATCTGAGTCGTCGAGATACGACTCCCGCCGGTGCTTGTTAGTGTACGTTTGACAGGAAATTCTGGCGAATCTACGACCACGTTATCGGCGATTTGTTTAGGTTTTGAAGGGGGTGAGAGAGTGAGGTCGATTGGAACGATGGATTTGCAGGTTTTTGGATCGTCTTCTACAACAGTGGGTGATGACTCCATAGCAAAATCAATGCTACAGAGGAAAAGGGTTTCGATTGAAAAGTGGAAAACGATTGGATTATTGGAATGTGAAACCAGTGGAGTACGAAATATATTGGAAGTAGAGATTTGGCGCGAGTTGTTAAACTTTGTTTGAACCTTTTCGCGGGTTTTAACTCAAGCGGCAACTTATTATTGGCGGTAAAAATATGCGGTAAAAATGGAAAAAAATGATTAATTTTTGTTTTTTTGTTGTTAGCTATATGGTCGTTAACACTAATATATACAAAAATCTAATATACTTGATAATACTGATTAATCTTCTATTTTCTAATAATTTCTAGTAAATGATTCTAAACAATGTCATATGTTATTCTCACAATTCTTTCAATTTTTTAGATCATTTTACCTAGATAATTCATATACATTTAATTTCAATTTAGGTTTTATCATTTATATATTTTATTTGCATAAACTATATACAACATCAGCTTATAAAACAGTTTAATACACGAGATTGTATGATAAGAAGTATGTAAATTTATAATATTTATAATAAAACATTATTACAATAAATAAAAAACTATTAAATAAAAAAAATCGAGTATATAAATATAATAATGGTATGTTTTATTTCTTGTTTTTTCAAATTTCAAGTGTTTACATTTTTTATAGACCATTCTCGAAGAAAATAAATAATTTACAATCGATGAGAGTATGGGTCCGATTTGTGTGTTATTTTCTCGTTTTTCTTTTCCAATTAGAAGTTGTGTGTGTGTCTACTACATATTTTATGTTTTCTTCGAGCTTACTAACTTTTTATAATAAAAAATCTTCTCTTTTTTTTTGGAAATGAATGATATAATTTGGTTTTATTTCTTGTTTTAGTTTTTTCATTTCACATGTTACATTTATAACTAGTTATTAACATAAAATCATATAACAAAAAATAATATCAACGAAGATGAAAGAAGTGGTAGAAAATAACATTGACTTGGGATTGTATCATAATCACGATTAAATGATATATATCTTATTACTGTATATCTTATTGTGTCACCATTACGCATATACAAGTGTTGTTTGCTTGTGCTTGAGTTGAGTATCTATAAAAGTTGTATCTCTTTTGTCAAAGTTAAAGGTAAGGTATGTATACATTCACCTTCTCGTACCCTGCAAATAGGCATGTTCCAATAAATTAACTGGCCATGGTTGCTAGTTGTTTACATCTTATAAATATTATTGATATTAATGTTTGAAGAGTGAGTTTTTCAAAATTGTTTGGGTCCTCAATCATCTTTTTTCATCCAACTGTTTCAGTCTAGTCCTTAATCCTCATGTTTGATCTAGTTTGTTTTTGGTCTAGCTCTACCAAAAACAAAAATAACTGGTAAGTTCCCGTTGCTTATTTTCTATTACTATTGTTGGTCTTGTCCTCACCCATGTTACCGCGACTAACTATGACTCGGACCTCACCCATGTTCACCGTGACTAACTCGGACTCATTCAGCGACACCGTATTTGAGCTTTGAGGCGTTTCTTAATTCTATCCCATATACTAAAGAAAGTGAAAGCGATCTAAAGTATCCCAACCAAATTAAGGTCATAGTAATCTAACTAACCATTACTCTAAATAACAATTTGAAGTTTGGGTGAATAGTAGGCTTTTTTTATTAAATATATATTTTCCTTTGGTGGCTTTTAACATATGTTTTCATAGATCAGTTGGTTGTGGCTCAACTTTCTAACCTTTAGGTGGTTGTGGCTCAACTTTCTAACCTTTAGGCCTATGTTCGAACCCTTTAGTTGTTTTTTTATTTGGTGCCGAGTGTGTTAATGGGACGCGTGTCTCGATGACTTATGGTGTGCTTTGGGATCATTTAACCATTTCTCTCTCACACTTCCCATATATGGCGACGTCTATCTCTTGAAATCCTCTCTTTTTGAATTTAAACTCGCGATCAGACGATGGCTTGAATCCATGGCGGTGGTGGCTTGGTCTGCCGCTATCCACTGTGTCTTTTTATCGTTGCCGGTGGTGGTTGATGGTAGTTGTTTTGGGGACGACATTTTGTTTCATTTTTGGACTTGATAAAATATTTCAAAAACAAAGAAAATGGAGGGTCGGCCAACGGGAGCCAACCCTATAAGTTTCCACAAATTATGTCGGCCATATGTCTTGATAGCCATACAGCACTCACCATTCAATCTAGCAAGCGTGGCATATTTAGCCAACCGACCCTTTTAATTTTAAATCAAACCCACCTCTCAACTTTTATACTCAACTTCACTCTACCAAATAATTAGCCCCCACCGATGTGGGACAACAAACTCAAAAACAAAATCACAATTTCAACCGATCAATTTCCTCTCAAAATTAGTCCTAAACAAACATTAAACTAAACAACTTTTTAAAATTTAGGAATTTATGTAACACATTGGTTGTGCTTGGAGATAATAAGAATCTTTGTACTTTCTGCCTCCTGCTATATGAATCCCATTTTGAATCCAATCTTCGCGGTGTATCCACGCATCACGACCGTAATCGATTACACCCAATATCTGCACGGATTTAGTGGCAATCGATATTGTTTAACCCATTGTCGCACATAATGATATGATTAAAGAAATAAAAATATAAAAATTGAAGCTGGAATTGACTTACAGCCCCGCCTCGCCATGCCACCATCAATGGATTGGTTCTTGATTGCAATACCTATCCAAGAAAGTCGAATTTTGTAAAAAATATGATTTTTAATACTTTAACCAGAGGCGCGAGATCAAGAATCCAAATTTTGTTTAAAGAATTTTAAATCTATGCTTTTACAAAGATTTAGTTCATAGATGAAACAAAGCCCGTTATAAATATTTGGCGGTAAAAACTAAAAACTAACCTCAACGGTATCAATTGCTTCATTTGATGGAATAGCATGTAAAACTCTGCAAATAATAGTCAAGAAACTTAATTTATTAATCTCTGTTATCTTTTTTTTTTTTTGTAAAATTAGTCAATCAAACATTAGATAAAATCTGGTAAAGATTTAAAATCTTGACAACAGAAAGCAAAAATTCAAAACCTCTCTTCGACAGCTGAAATAAGACCGGTTGTCAAAGCAACTCCACCAATCTACAATATTAAAAATCATCATTTCTTCTAATCTCATTGGAAATTAAATTTAAATATTAAAATTTTCTCATATTACACATGGAACTCACCAGTTGCATGCTACAAAATAACTTTCTCTGTAAATCTATACGCCCTATTATTAATCCAATATAAACAAAAGTTAGCAGAAATATAACAAGAGGTGACGCGTGTTAGCAGAATCAAAGTAATTTATTACCTGTTGAAAGGATACTTTTTGTAATGGCTTCTGCAAGCCCAATATTATCTTCTTTTTTCTGCTGATTTGACATGTAAGGATAATTATCCCACATTTGTAATGGATTATTCATGCCTAAATATAAACCGTCCGATACATCAGGTCTTCTCGGGAAGTCAATATGCCAGGTGTCTTCTAGCATATCTTCATAATCTTTAAACCTAAAAAAAAACAAAAAACAAAAAAATCAAACTTCTTATGAGGTTTTTTGAATTGAATATAATCAGCATATCGATTATGACCAGAAAATATATTACTATGGTGTAACAAATCAAACTTTGTATGAGGTTTTTTGCATTAAAAATGATTTTACGGTGACTCTTGACCCATTTGACCCGTTAGAGATTACACAAAAAGGATTGACCCTATTTATAAGTAAATGATACGGATTTCAACTTTGAGTCGTTTTTATACAAAAATCACTTAAAAATATATAAAATAGTCATTAGCACTTACCATGAACGAGGTGGTGGAGGATAAACATCTGGAACCAAAAGTGTAGGATAGAAAAGACCCATAGGCGCCACCTATTTAATAAATTATAAAAAATTAGTTGCAGTTTAAAAGCCATAACTTTGTTAAACATAAAATTATATAAAATAACCATCAAGAATCAAGCATAAACATGTTAAATTTTGTGCTTCAACTGACATTTTTTATTTCTCATCAAGAAAATTTGTTATGATGATGATATATTCTAACCATTGTAAGCACTATAAACTTGATGCAAAATATGTTACATGAATCTTAAGAAATGAAGAAAAATGAAATGTAGATTAAAATAATTTTTAATACATTAAGAGCGGTTAGTCTTGTCTTATGAGATCCAGGTGGCAATCCATCTTCATATGAATGAACCACCCCAACAGCTTCAACTTCCCCCTCCTGCTCAAAATAAAATATAAATAAACACAAATATATAATAATCTAAAAGTCAAAAAAAGAAACCAAACTTATACATCTTTTTGTTTAAAAAGGAGCTTCTTTAAAAGCAAAATTAAAGGTCGCAAGTTCAGCCCGTTTACTTAAAATTGAGTCAATTTGGGTTGTATATGTATATATATATATATATATTTATCTTCAACAGATTAAATGCGTATCAGTTTACTATTTAGCTAATAAAAAAAAGGTTAAATGGGTCAAATGTCGTCCAAAGTGTTCTCAAATGCTTAAAACCTCCTATATTACTTTGTTAAAATATATCAGATTAGTATTTTGACAATACAGTTTTAAGGTTTAGTAATATCATTATATGATCTTACATAAATTTGACAGTAAGATTCTTTGAGTTTATTTAGCATCAACAAATCTATTGGTTTATCAAGAGGATCTGTATGAATTGGTGGCCAATTTTGATGATGTCTTTGAGTCCACAAAAGGCATCTTGATACATCCTGACAAAATTAAATAAATCATTATGTAAAATCAAGTCAAAGTCAACACCTTTGAAAAACACACACCCATAAAAAATAAATAAATAATTAATTAATTAACACCTCTCCGCCAAAACGTAAGGTGATTTGCGTATGAGGAAGAGCAACTCCATCCTGACAGGATTAACAAATAAAAGACGGTTATTAATAAATTGGGGTTCAAATAATTCATGATGATTTGATTGATGGTGTATATATTATCTTATATAATAAATACAATTTTTTTAAGGAAAAAGGTAAATTAAGATCACCTCGACACATATAACTGAAGTGACATGTGCACCAATATTCACAACACATGCTGTTGATAATCCATTTCCAAACACTGCAGCAAGACCTTCCTGCAATTATAGTTATTTTGTTACCATAATATTAAAGTTTTAATAATTTATATTTTGATCTGATTAATACTTGCAACTAATATCTCTACTTGACATGTAAACATGTAAGAGAATATATAACAATAAATTCTCACCTGATGGACTACTGCTGAACTAAACCGCAAGTCTCGTAATACAATAGATAATATTTCTTTAATTTCTGAAAATTAATACAAACAAAAACATGAGTAAATTTGCATTTAAAAGACTGGCAAAAATATAGCAATATTACCTCGATTATCAAATGTTTCAGGGACTACAATAAGAGCAGAATACATGTTTCTCTCACTATGAGGAATATGTAGTTTATTAATCAATATCCAGTCCCATATGGCTTGTAGATCTTCAATTACCTGCAAAAAGAGTTGTAAAAAAAAGTTTCTTTAAAGTATTTCTTTAATACTATATGATCATACACCTACTAAAAACCAAAAGCAAAAGAAATAATAAAAATTCATTAATTTTTTCGTCATTGAAATTGTTGGTGTAATAAATATGAAAATAAATAAATATAAGTACCTGTTGCATGGAATAATATTGAGAAATATTAAGATGACCTCTTCGTATAGGACGTCTTAAACAATACGGTTCAGTTGGAGAAATACGCATCGCTTCTTCACCGTATATGCATTCTTTATATTTGGATTCACTTGAATTGAGATTATTCTCATTATTAGTTTCCTGTGGGCCCGGAGACTCGCTTGTTTCATGTTTATGTGATGAACTTTCTGATGCATTTAAAAATAATTACTTTAAAAAGGTATATCAGGGTATTAATGTCATTTTGCTGATTTTTGTTAAGGTTAATTAACATTTTCAGCAAAATTGTTTTATTTATTTACCTGGTTCAATAGATGAACCTGAACTTGGAGTTTTCTGGAAAACATCAGTCCATGAAAACACAGTGTCTTTTTTATTATTCTGTTGAGATAATACATCAACACGACCCATCTGTATAATAATAATTTTAAATAAAATTGAAGAGTGTTTGTTACATGAATCATAATAAAATGAAAAAAAATCACACATGGAAAATCAACTTTACATTAAACAAGCGTACCTTTCGTGGATGAGAGTTGTTTACCACATCTTCATCAAGAAACGGTATCTTCATTAAGGATGCAATCTACAATAATTCAAAATAGAAAAAAAAATATGTAATTAAACACATGAACTGAATACAAAAAACATGGATTAAGAAATATCTATATCACTTACAATGTCATATGCTTTCTCCCTTTCTACATGTTGAGCTGTTGTAATTTGAGAGTTTAGCATCTGATAAATCAATTAAAAAATCAACAAGAATTAGGAACAAAAAATAAACTAAACATTTCATATTACATATTTACATAAATTTGTTTTATGAAGTATACTTTAGGGTCAACTGAATGCCATCACTAACAAGTCAAAATTATTGCAAACCCAAGTGTTAAATTTACAACATAAACTCTGTTATTTCATAAATGATATTGATTTTGTATGCTACAAAACACAATCTTAACTTAAATATATAAAAATCTACCTGATCTTGAACGTTTTTTTTGGGTGATTGATTGGCTCCGGTTGTTCGTCTTGCAATGCAATGAGGAATACTGAATGGGGCATCTTGTTGAGCCAGCCCAATTCTTACATTTGCAGACCCTAAATAAATCAAATTTAATAACATTACCACATTTAACAATTTTTATTACTCAAATACATAGAAACAAAGAGATGCAAATAGCCTTTGAATCACATTTAGCCTTTTTATTACTTAAACTAGAAGTATAGTCAGTTAATAGACAATCCAAATCAATTTAGTATTTCAAAATCTACAGCTAGACCATCGAAATTAAAGTGGAATTATTAAGTTTACTTCAACAACCTTTGATCTTGAGAAGAAAATTCAGCTAATTTATCAAGTTTTTGTGTAAAAATCAAGTACACGTTTTCGTAAATTCTTTAATAGGTGATTGAATTTTATCCCAAAAGCATAAAGATTAGGGTTTCGAAAAGCAGTCACCTGGATTGATGACTACAAGATTAGAGCCACGGTCGCCGAACAGGTGAGATGGGATTACTGATTTGGAGTAATCCTGCTTACAAAACAAGAAATTGAAATTTAATTGACGACAGTTGATTAGAAAACTAAAATCATAACACATTATGAGGAATAATGATTGAAAAAATATAGAAAAAGGTGCGTTCTTCGTTTACCATGGAAGATTTGAGTAAGCAAATTCGAGCTATCAGCGATTTTTGGGCAGTCAAAAGGAACGTTACACGAAGTTGCTCACGCTGCTGAGGTTTTGTTTGGTTACAAAGTGTTTCTTAAGTTTTAACGCAAGATAGTAATCTGAATAGTTACTTGTTCGAGCATTCACATCCTATTTTGTAAAAATTTTGTGAGCGGGGTTGGTATAATTTATAAAATGATTGAGAGTGGAGAGTGAAAATCTGAGAGAGGTTGTGAGAAAAGTTGTAAATTTTGAAAAGAAAATTTGAGGTGTTGGGATTCCTTATTTATTTTTTAATAGTGGTTATGAGTAGAGGAGAGAGAAAAAGTAATGAGGGTATGGGGAGTGGTTGCCTAATTCGGGTAAACTACCCTCCAAATTATCCAATCACACTATGCCACATCAAAGCTCCAACTACCCTCTCAAGTACCCTAAAGTAGTGGCAATG
>WOUH02000007.1:8355480-8370147 GCA_009936405.2 Stevia rebaudiana
ATCTAAGAGATCTCTATTGAGTTGCAAATGTTGAAATTTGGTGATCATCCAATCTTATCAATTCATATTTCATAACATTAAAAACATTTTAGACTCGTTACATTTTCATAGATCACAACTCAATTTTGTTTGGTCAATGATCAAGAGTAAATTAAAGAGTAATGCATAATTTGCAAAATGCATTGGAAGAAAGATAATCAACCACTACGATAAGTCAAAGATCAATTCATGTTATTTGCATTAATTGATGAACGTAACAGTGACACAATCAGTCAGACCAAGTTCTTATACCAAAATTCACACTTATCACATGCACATTGGCTTAGTTACAATTATAATATTGTATCAACTTGAAAGTTTATATAGCAAAATTCACAGTTTGAAAGTTTTATACCATAATGGAACAAAGTTATAGTTTTATGTGGCATTTATTTTTACAGCTTTTTCTCGCAGTTGGACATCATATTTAAATTTTATCTACCTATATTAATTGAAAATATGTTACAATTTAACGGTCTTTATAACCATACAAATGATTATCATCACAAAGAATGACATAACAAATAAAAAATTATTTAATAGCAAAAGCAGTACACGAATGGATTGTAGATATGAAGACGAGAATAATCAACTTCTTTTCCTTTTAAATTATTTTTTAAAATAAGCTATGACAACAGGTATTTCATTAAAATAATAATACGAGAAACCAAAAATATGTTTTGTTATTTACAAATATTGAATATCGGGTTACAAGACTTCAAAGCAACCAACCAAGGGAAAAAGATTTACATACTTCTTTCTAAGGTGGTTGTTTTTGGATTAAAGAAACATAAATGTTTGGACATCGATCAGCGGCGCTTGAGTTGGCCAGCATGTTTTATGGGATTGTGTTGTTGGCTTTTATTTTTCTTTCGTTGTTTATTTTGGTAATTGGTAGTTCAATACCTAACATCTAAATTGAAATCAAAGATTAGTAAACTGGGAAAATATATATGGGTCAATGAGATAAATGCATTCACAAACTTTCTATTCTTTAATGTCTCAATATTTTCAGGTTGGTGGGTTGAAGTTGACCACTTGAATAGATGCATGCCCCAAACAGAACCTATTTTTGTTATCGGTAAAGATCGACATCAACCCAAACCCATACACGCTTAAAACATGTCATGTTTGTGATGTGTATCACAGTATCAGTTGAGCTCGTTTAATATCTGTAAGCAACGATGATTGATACATTAGGACTTAATAAGAACTGAATTAACCGATAACTACAACTCAAATGAACTCTAATTTTACTCGTGCCTTTTGTATAGTTTATTCGTGATATCTCATTTCTAATTAACGAGCTTGATTAGTTAATTTTATATATATAACTCGAGATTAAATAAACCTAATGAAAATAATTAGAGTATCTAAAAGTGAGAATTAAGGTTGTAATGAATTAAACGTTCAACGAACAGTTTATGAAAAATAATAAAAAATAAACCTTGACTACCAAGTAAACTAAACCCTAACTGAATTGTACGGGTAAGTAAGTAAAAGGGTTATTTAACCCACATACCCAATCGAAGGGCCCAATCTCATGAAGCCCAAGTGGAAGGCCCGTTAGGGTACTCCTCAATTCTCTATATATAGGAGGCTCATCCTCCACCAAAAGGGTTCGAACTCTCTCATCTCTATACTCACACATACTATTTCACACACTATCATGTGGCCCCGACTTGACTTGAGCGTCGGAGTGTCCACGGAGCCTATGGCTCCTTGGGCCCTCTAACGTAGTTCTTCATGTGATCGCAGTTAGCACAAGATCGGAGATCCTCCATTGATGACTCGAGACGAGGCTGTTCATCTTCTTGTTGGAACATCTACCTAAATCAGATAAGTGTTTAGTTTTATGTTTCTTCACTACTTGGTGGCGTACAAGTGTGAACAAACAAAAAGAAGTCTTTTTATATGTAACAAACAACATCCACTTTGTCTACAAGCGAAATATGAACGCCTGTAATACAGAATCAGATCTTACACATTTTTTGAGAGTCCAAATCATTTTAAAAAAAAAAATGCTAACCCGTTGACCTTATAGACACCGTTGACCTTACAGACACTATGATCTAAAGTCTTGTAAGAAAATTAGTATACGATAGGTGGGATAACGGGTCCAATCGAGGTTAAACACAGATATTTAGTTTTTTTTAGAAGATTAGGATGAAACTACAATCAAGGAGAATGGTAAGAATTTTTTTAATAAATAGTATTTATTATTAGACTTTAATCACTTAGGGGGTTGATTGAAAAAAAATGATATTTGTAGGGCTATCGCCACTGGTAGTAGCGATGGCTCCATTGATTTTGTGAGTGAGTGGGTTTCGGTTAATCATTGCCATTAGAAATAGATTAAGAGTCATCGCCCTTGGCACTGTCAATGGCTAAATTAAGTGTGGTAGTGTGTTGTCTTGTAAACGAATTGTTGCAAAATTTATTATATAGTCATCGCCCTTGGCAGTGGCGATGACTCTTAATCTATTTCTAATGTCACTGATTAAGCAAAACCCACTCAAATCACAAAATCAATGGAGCCATCGTCACTACCAGTGACGATAGCCCTATATACATAATTTTTTTTTCATCCAGCCCCCTAACTGGTTAAAGTCTCGTAATAAAAACTATTTATAAAAAAAATTCGAATGGTAAATGGTAATCAATTGATCATGATAACGTTGCACACTACATGCATGCATCATGGTGACGCAATCATACAAAGGGGCTGCGGTGTCGTCAAATGTGAAAAGGATCAAAATGATGGTCACAGTCGGTGGACACCTAATTCCTCCACGATACCATCACGGCTCACGAATTAAAATCCCGAACACTATATATACCCCCTGATATCAATACCCAATCACACAATTTAGGTCTGAAAAAGTACATGAGATTCTTAAGATCTACTGTTATAAATCATATTAAACCACATATTGCGGCGTTTTCCGGCAACCGTAACAGCAAATTCGTCATGTCCACCGCGTCGGAAACTGTCGGATTTAGTGCACCGAGATTGGTGACGAAGAAAGTGTTAGCGAAAAGCCAGAGTGAAGGCGACGGTGCCGTTGTTCGGAGAAGCATCGGAAGGTGATCGTTGACAGGTGTTTATTGCTTCGATCTTCTCGCATTGTTTCGATTTCTGATCGGTGGTTTGTTTTGCAGGCCGGAATTGAAGTCTCTAGATCCTTTCCTTATGTTAGATGAATTTTCTGGTAATCCTTTTTTTTTTTTTTTTGGCAAAGAATCTTTCTAGATGATTTTAAAATAAAATAAAATATTATATAAAACAGATTTTATATCCTAGTCTAATATTATTTTGAATTCGAATAATTTCTGTAGCTTGGTTTTTATTGGATGCAGTGTAACCACGTCATCACTTAAAATCAGTACATCGGAACCAAATCGAACCTCTCATGTTAGTAAAAAGTATTCTAAAATTAAAAAAAGAAACAGTCTTTATGTAAATATGATAGGGAGTGTTAAAAAACTGAGATTATAAAAAAGAACAAATAATTAAGCAATTCCGGTCCAACCACCGGTCTGGTTTGTTGTTTTAACCGGTCACTGACATAACCAGCCTACCAAGTGCAGGCTGTTTTTGAGTAGTCAACCGGGCCTGTTTTGTAGTTGTTGCCGGTCCAACTGGCTATGTAGGTGATCCCCGGTTCAATCAGTTGTGCAGGTGGTCGGTGGTCCCAGTCTGAACGGTTGGTCATTCCGGTTATTATATTCGAATACTATGTCAATTTGTTATTGATTTTTATTAAATTATTCACATTGATATTTTCTTTGGTCAAAAGACTGTTTTAGTATATTATATTGGTAAAAATTATATAAATATAAACAATAGACATCTAATCAATATTTTAAATTTGGTTGTTCAGTTTCTCCACCAGCTGGATTCCCGGACCATCCCCATAGAGGTATAACTCTTTTCTTCTCTGCCTTCAATTCATTACTTTAATTTGTTTTGTTTAGTAATTATAATTAAAAATTAATAATTCCTCTTTTGTGCAGGATTTGAGACTGTTACATATATGCTAGAGGTATATACCCCTTTTTAATCAACTATTTTTTATATTACTTTTATTACATTATTTACTTTCTAAAAGTTATTTACATGAATTATTTGTAATCTTTCAGGGAGGTGTTACCCATCAAGATTTTGCTGGGCATAAAGGTACCATCAGAACTGGTGATGTCCAGGTATTTGTTCAAATTTAATCATCTGTCCAAAGTGAACCCTTTTCAACAAAGTCAACCCTCTTATATATAAATGTGTTAAAATTGTCATATCTAATTATCTAATTATCAAAATTATAATTTGTATATTTTGGGTCCAGTGGATGACTGCAGGAAGAGGAATCATTCATTCAGAGATGCCTGCAGGCCCAGGAGCCCAAAAGGGATTGCAACTTTGGGTCAATCTTTCCTCCAAAGACAAAATGTAACAACATTTAATTTCTAATCAACAATAAAAAAAAAAACCATAATTATACAACATTTAATCAACAAAATGTTTCTTAAATACAGGGTCGAACCGAATTACCAAGAATTATTAAGCGAAGACATCAAACACGCCGAAAAAGATGGAGTCAAAGTCAAGATTTTGGCTGGTGAGTCAATGGGGGTCAAATCATCGGTCTACACTCGCACTCCAACCATGTTTCTTGATTTCACTCTCGACCCGGGAGCCCAAATTCACCAACCGGTTCCAGAATCTTGGAATTCGTTTGTGTATGTGTTAGAAGGAGAAGGTGTGTTTGGGTCCACGGATTCATCACCGGTATCGGCTCATCATGTTTTGGTGTTGAGTCATGGAGACGGGTTAAGTGTATGGAACAACGGGTCGGATCCGTTGCGGTTTGTGTTGATTGGAGGTCAGCCCATTAACGAGCCCGTGGTCCAGTATGGGCCTTTTGTGATGAACACAAAGGCTGAGATTGAACAGGCTTTACAAGACTATCGGCATTGCAAAAATGGGTTTGAAATGGCGAAGTATTGGAGATCTCAGTAGATGGGTTAAAAAGTATACACCAATCTCATTGTTGTAATTTTTTTATCTTTAAAGTTTAAAGAACGAATAATGCATCTATTGCTTCTAAAACTTACATTGTTTAATTTGGCAAATCCAAAAAGTTTATGTTTCTTACGGTAGAGGTGATAATTTGATTATGTATAATTAGTTGGTTTGGGTGCAATGTAGTTTTTAGCTGTTAAATGGTTCGGTTTGGGTTGTATAGTAATTTGTTTCAAAAATGGTCCCGTCAACACATAGTGTTTCCAGGGCCAGCCCAATAAGCAAAAAAAGGCCTTACCTTTCGGCCCAACATTTTTGGTACCCCATGTGGTCACGCAATTTTTCATTATATTTTACTATATTAAACCCCGTATGTTACACGGGCTGAAAGTAAAACAATTTCATTTGATAAATCAAATAAATATATATTCTATTAATGAATTACATATCAAAATATATTAGTATGGTGAGACCATCATGACATTAGCTTAATGATGTAACATATAATTTAACCAATGGTTCTCATATTCAAGATGCTTAAACCATATTTAAATTCACCTTCTTAAGGTATGATGCATGTTTCTTTGTGTTTTCACATGTTTTATTTTTACCATAAGTTCTCGTTACCAAAAAACTGAGACCATCAATGTTTAAAGTTGTTTACACTCATAAATTGTGCTTTGTTGGATAATTATGTTAATTACAACTTTTTAAAAAAGTTATGCAATCATTGTATTTGGCAAGCGAATAAATATGTTCTTAATCTATATTGGATGTTAACTCGATCTAATTATTTGAACTATAAATATGATATGTTGGAAGACAGATTATGAAACAAGAAACTTCAAATAAACTTTCTGGAGACATTTGACCTCTTTGGAGTATGGAGATATGTTATCAACGCCAATAAGCAAACACGCACACAAATAAAATGACCAATTTGAGCCACTAACTTCTTTCTTCTAGTCACAAGATTCATGAAAACTAGTAGACTTTTGTCACGAAAAGTACCGCGAAAGTAATGCTGATGGTAGTTGCTATTCCATTTCCTCCATTGCTCCTTTTAACTCCTGCTTATGGCATTTAAAAAAGAGGAAAATAAAAAATAAGCATGCAGAAATTCAATGATTATATTCAAAATTGCAGGATTTCGTCTATTATTGGTAGTTAAATATATTACTAAATACTTCACATTTACAATAAAGTGTCAGGTATGCAATGCAAGGTATGCAGGCAACAAGCTGTGTCGTAACCCTTTTTTGAATAAATCATTTGTTTAAACAAATTCACCTAAAATATATATGATAGAATCATAAAATCCTATACGTCCTATATGGTTTGAACTCACAACCATATTAGTTTACCACTTTACCACCAAGATGTTTGTTGGACTAACTATGGTTTTAAAATGGTATCAAATAGGTTCAGGCCAAAACAAGCCCGTAATACAAAATAAACTATCAAATGTTAGAAACATACCTGAAATAACATTAGTTGGAGGCTTTGGATCAGGTGGAAGAGCTAATGAAACGTTACTAGAATACCACATACTACAACCGATCCCAACAATCTCCCATCCGGTCCTGTTCAACGCGTATGATCTACTCGCGTCCAATCGTTCCTCCAAGCAGTTTTGACAACTCAATTTACTCAAATCTCTACCACATTGAGCCAAACCATACCTTTTCCCATTAACTCCCACATCAATCTCCGCAAATTGATACATCAATGGCTGATCAGGAACCGTGCCCGCTAACTCTTCCATCATTGATAACCCTTTGGAATACACAAAAGGGTCGTCTAAACCGTTTCCACCATACGAAGCGATCGTGAAGTTACTCCAACTTCCGGAGAAGTTCTTGTAGGAGAACATCATAGTGCAAGAAGTAGCCAAAGTTTCTTTTTCATTTTCGGGGCATGCGTCTGAGACCCCAAAGGGATATCGAAAACAATTAGCACAATCATTCTTAGATATGTTAGCTTTACAATGAAGGATACCAAAAGCTTGATCAGGCGCGTGTCCGACACTTGTTTGATAGAATCCATCGTTTAGAGGCGCGTTTTTGGTAAGCAAATCCAAAAGTTTGCTAAGGTTCGTTTTGAAGCCTGTGGTTGCATTCGAGCATTGACAATGGCCGGATCTTAGCATGCACATGAACATGAAATTGAGAGTGATTAGTAAATTGAGGTTCTTCATTTTTTTAACCTATTAATCTTCAATTACTTTGCTAATATGGTTATTTAAAGAATAATCCTAAGAATTAAGTTTCTTGTTTGTAAAGTGAAATATTTAGTCAACTGCATTAGAATCACATCATGTGCTATATGATCAAGTGACAAAAATATATCATAATCTATTGTCAACTTTATATATAGCCCTTATTTAATTAAATAAAATAAATTATTTACACATGCGTTTATAAGAAAAAAGGATGATTTGTGATTCTTTCTCCCGAATCCATTTTATGATAGATAACTAAAAGTGGTACTTTAATAATAAGTTTTCATATATACCACAAACCATTGACTTTTAACTTCTAAAAAATGAAAAACAAACTTAAGTTCCATGAGAACAGTCAATCAATACATTAATAAATAAAAGAAGCTAGCAAGATGCGATTACAAAAGTTTAAACCATAAGTCCCACTCTAGATTTCCTATTTTTCCTTTAATTTTTACCCACAAGTATGACATAATTTTGATGTCATCCTAAACTTTTTTTGCACCCGGTCTTTGGTTGTTGAAAATTCTTTCGTTTCAGGGCTATCCAGATACACAATAGCGTCTTTGGAGATTTTGTTTATGGGGGTATTCGTCAGCTTCCCCATATTTATGTGAGGCGAACATGCATAATTTAGGGTGTGGTTGAAAATGGTTGTGAGTAGAGGAGAGTGAAATATTTGAGGTTTTGGTTGTTTTTTCCCCAAAGTTTAGGAAAAATTATGGAGATAGGGATTTTGGTGTATGAGAGAGAAAATGTAATGATGTTATTTAATAGTTTTTTAAAGTGGTTGTAAGTGAATGAGAGAGAAAGAGATAATGATAAAGGTATGAAAAAGTATTATTTAATTAGAAAAAGTACAAATGGTGATGGAGAAGCTAACGTGAATGCTTTAAAACGGCTTTGACTTTAAGTGTCTGGAAAAAACAAAGCACCACTATATTTGATATGGAACATCGGGCCAGTTTTGTGTTAATTGGTGGGCAGCCCATTAACGAGCAAATGAGTGGTATATATGGGCCTTTTGTGATGAACTCAAAAGCCGAGATTGAATAGGTTTTGCAAGACTATCGTTATTACAAAAATGAGTTTAGAATGTTTAAGGTTAGAGATCTCCGTAGATGGGTTAAAAATATACACCAATCTCATTATTGTCATCTTTTTAATATCCTTGAAGAACTAATAGTGCATCTATACTTTCTAATTATTCCAAGTATAATTTGATAAATTCAAAAGATTTATGTATCTTATAGTAGAGGAAATATTTTTGATTTATTTAAGACGAGTAGACACTGTAATATTCTCTGAAATGAGTTGATTTTGGGTTGTACTACAATTTTTTTAGAAATGGGACATGTCAACATATAGTGATGGTGTTCCTGCTCTACCCAAAGACCACCACCCCTTCAATATGGACAGGTTGGTTCTGGAAAGATCGATTATTATAATAGCCACATGATTTTAATTTCTAAATTGTTTCTGACTGTGTGGTGGGAATTTAGTTTCTAACAATCCAATATCACCTAATTGGTTTGAGGCCCAAAAGGGTCCATAGAACCTGAAATGAATCTTCTTTGATTTGTCGCGATTTATATTTCATAAGATTTTTTAGCAAACAGACATGAAATATAATAAGAAGTTTTCACATGAAATAGAAAAGGTATAAAAATAACAAATACATGTAATATTTATGAAATAATTATATAAGAAAGTTAAAGAAAAAATAAAAGACCAGATTTAGTTAATTGGATAACTCTTCAGTGACGCATCGACGCATCTAATGTATATATATTAGTGCTTAGTTGCTTAGTATCAATTTTTCACTAATCAATTTTGGCAAACTATATCGTTCAACATTAATAAAAGTTGTTTAATTGATACAATTACAAAAAAAAAATGTAATAAATTAATCCTTCTAGACAAACATATACCAGAAATATAAAAATAAACCTAAAACCCTCAACCAAACAAAGAACATCTATACTTATGTTAAAGTAAAAAACTTAAAATGTAAGACTCGTATACTTTGGTACATATTTTATTATTTTATTTGGCCACCACAAAAATTGCTTTACCAAACCAAAACACAAGAATTAATAATAAAAAAAAGTCTTATAAAAACGGTAGTTGAACAATAAGCATAGAACAGAAGTAATTGACCAACTTCCAACCGAAAACTTCCGTTCATCTGTGGCGATTTGAGCATCACAAAAACCCAGGTACTCCAAATTTTCTCTGAATAATCGCAATTGTCTACTAAAATTTTGACTATTACACCCATAATTTCAACAAAAAAGATCATCAGCATTCATTGTTCATCCGCCTTTGTGTTTGATTGCAATCAGAGTTCAGGTGCGTTTTGTTTTGATCTTCGATTGAAGTGCATCGAATCGTTTGAATAGAACTGATCGGTGGAATCGGATTGTTGATCGTAGTAATTGGGATTAAGATTTTGTTGGTTTGACCGATTGTTTGACTAGGTCAATTTAGCTAAAGAGAATGTCGGTTTGTAGTTGAATTAGATTTACAGTGCAGCAAATCAATGTTTATACGATTTGATCGATTTCCGATTTGCTACTTCTATGTCCCAATTTTTTAGGTTTACTTCAATTGAAGTTTGAATCAGTATTATCCCCAATTCTGTTCCCAGTAATTGTCAAGATTTCTAATTTGTGCTATCAGATACCCTAGGATTTTGCATTACAGTATTAATCAAGTCCAAAACACAATATCAATTGAAATTCTATTAAAAAATTGTTCATCTTCCATCTGAAATCAGGTGTTTGGATGTTATTATGTTACATAATCTCTTACTGAACTGCTTATCTGCTTTTTGCTTTCTTTTTTTGAAATAAAACAGCTTTAAAATGTCGAGTTTGGAAGAGCCTCTCGGTTTGGATAAATTGCCAAGTTTAAGCACCATTGATCTTTCTAGAAGGTTCTCATCCAACCGTTGCAGCACCAGCGGGGAAGACAATGGATTGGGATATTGCTGGATTGAAGGAAACACGCGTGGATCGTTCAATAGCTACAAGTGTGTTCTTGCTTAAATCTTTTCTACCTTCTGTTATTTTCAAATAAGAACATTATTAATAGTATAATATGTATGCCATTATTAATCATAGTTAAGCAAAACTAGCTGAAATGTTACTGGTTTGCATTTAAGATTCAAACTTTTGACTTTTATCCCTAAACTTTAGGGATGATTTTAAAGAATGCAGGCGAGAAGCTTTCATTTGGAGAAACCATAAAAGAGAAGCTAAAGAGATCACACACAATGATTCTGAAAATCAGTATCCTTCAAAACATTCAACAAACCTTCAGCACATATCTCACTGCAATGATTCAGGCCCTAAGGACATAACAAATAAGGTGATTAAAAAGTCCAATTTTGACTTTAAATGTCAAAATATATCATTTTTTCCTAAATGAAAGACCTTTTATGTATTTACTAACGTTTTTTTTTTTTATCTTTTAAACCAGATTTTCAAAGGGATGCCAAGTTATGTGAAGATAGTGGAAGTTGGTCCAAGAGACGGTTTACAAAATGAGAAAAATATGGTTCCGACATCTGTGAAAATAGAGTTAATTAATAGGCTTATTTCTGCGGGATTATCGGTTGTTGAGGCCACAAGTTTTGTTTCCCCTAAATGGGTACCTCAGGTAAATTGTCACTTTCAAAAGTTGTTGCATGTTCGTGTTAACCCATCTAATTAAACAGGTTTTATCATCAACCCATTTTATTAAACAAACCGACCCACCAACCCGTTTAACTCATTTATTACAACCCGCCAACCGTTTGGCTTGATTGAATAAACGGGGCAAAGTTGAGACATAGGACCTAAAGTCCAAGTGACGTTTTTCATAAACGAGTTGGGACAAAGTTGTGTACTACAATAGTTGTATATATATGTATATCTGCTAAAAAGCTTATTATATTTGTTTCTAATTACAATTATGGTATTAATGAAGCTGGCAGATGCAAAGGATGTTGTTGAAGCAGTTAAACACTTGGATGGCGCAAGATTGCCTGTATTGACACCAAATTTAAAAGTGTGTAATTTTTATTTACTTTAAAATGGATTTTAATCTTGTATTATCTTCGCATGTGTGAATGTATGATTTTTATAATTTTGTTATTAATTTTGAGCAGGGTTTTGAAGCTGCTGTTGCAGCTGGAGCTAAAGAAATAGCGGTTTTTGCTTCAGCTTCTGAGTCATTTTCAAAAGCAAATATTAACTGTACTATTGAAGAAAGTCTTGCTCGTTACCGTGACATAATTAATGCTGCAATTAAGCTCTCGATTCCTGTTCGCGGGTTTGCACTCAGTCCCTTTTAAATAATAAAAAAAAACTAGGAAAAATATGTAATAAATTGAGTTAAATTAATGATAATTACATTTGTTTCTTACAGATATGTATCATGTGTAATTGGGTGTCCAGTTGAAGGTGCAATTAATCCATCAAAAGTTGCATATGTCGCGAAACAACTTCACGAAATGGGTTGCATGGAAATCTCACTTGGTGATACAATAGGAATCGGTACACCAGGTAATTTTCATTTTTTTTGGCAAGTTTATTATTATAATTTATCTGTTTATGAATAGGTTGATTCGGGTTATACTGCATAATGTGTAGCTATAATGCATAAAATATTTTAAATCGTGTAACAAACAAACAAACATACCATGTATAATCCCACTAATAAAATTTTAAATCGTGTAATTAATAATATAATTTTTGTAATCATATCTGACAGGAACCGTTGTTCCAATGCTTGAAGCTGTTATGGAAGTTGTGCCAGTTGAAAAGATTGCGGTTCACTTTCATGACACTTATGGTCAATCTCTTCCAAACATATTAGTATCCCTTCAAGTAAGCATACTAATTAAAACAACGCGATTAATAACTTAACAGAAAATTTAGTTATATAAAACGTTTTCTTTTAATTTAATGACAGATGGGAATAAGTGTGGTGGATTCTTCTGTAGCGGGTTTAGGCGGGTGCCCGTATGCTAAGGGGGCTTCAGGGAATGTTGCCACTGAAGATGTGGTTTACATGCTTAACGGGTTTGGAATTAAAACTAATGTTGATTTGACAAAGCTTTTGCAAACGGGTGACTTCATTTGCAAGTATTTGGGTCGCTCGTCGGGTTCAAAGGTTGCTATCGCCTATAAAATGTAACAAATTTATCTTGGTTTCTCATCAAATTTGTTGTTTTGATGGTAATCTATTACAAACAAAGTATAATAATCTAATTAATTACCGGGTTTTATATAAAACTCGTTTATATGAGAGTGCTATATATATTGGGTTGTACCAAACAAATAATGTTAAATCATTTGTTTCTTAATTTGGTTTCTTCATAGAGGTTAAATTTGTCCAAGTAATCAGATCATCGTCATCGTACTCAGTATATCCCGCCTGAAGGTAGGGTTTGAGGAGGTGAGATGTAGACAGCCTTACCTCAACCCCATAGGAATGAGACCCTCGACTCAATATGCCTGATTAATTGATTAACCCAACGCTTTTAACGTTACTTTCACTACGATAAGTAAAATAATATTATAATTGGTGTGTGTTTACTTTTGTCACTTGAGAGCCCACATATATACATTGTGCGTACCGCAAACCGGGCTAGTGCAAGTAATCAAATAAGACGGTCAACCCGGTGACTTGGGATTTTTTGGGTTCCAGCTCATGGATGTGTTAGGAACGGAGCTGTACACGGAAGCGATTAACGCACACGAACACAAACGAATATCACACATAACAAACTTAAAATAAGAACACGATGATTTAACATGGTTCGGTCGATGTGACCTACGTCCACGAGTTGCAACTAGGTTTATCTTTATTACTCAGTTGCTCAAAGATCACAATTACATGAGATAAATATATATAGAAAAGTAATTAGGTTAAATCACCAAATGGGCCAGGCTTAGGTCGGCGGTTGTAAACTGCCTTACGAAACCTAACTATCTCCCACTTAGAGGCCTTGCGATAAACTTCAGCTCGCCATCCAAGCACAAAACAATCCAAAAGAAGTCTTCCAAGCCTCCAGTTACCATAAAAAAGCTAAGACTTCAATCAAATATCCAAGTTGGAGCAACCTTTCTCATCATTTGCCTGAGAAGCCCGTTGAAGCTCCTGTGAGCTATCAGGCAACAAAGATAGTAGTAGTATAGAGCTTGAACCTCATCATCAAACTTTACCCACACTAGTAGCCTTGAAAAATTATCAAATTTAGGTTGTTTATGTGAGTTGACACTAAGCCACATTCAGTCATCTTCATGCTCACAAGCTTCCGAATCAACAACACCTTATTTGCGGTCAAAGGCTTTTCGTACATATGTGGCAGAGCCTTCATCATACACCTAGTCGTGGTCTCCTTCATGATGGTAAAAGCAACGCTCTTCGTCAAAGCCACTTAATAACCGCCCTATCCTTCTTGTCCTTTGATTCCCAGTCAACTTTTCTCATTTTTTCCAGTTTATCCCATAGTACCCATCCAATTCCTTCTAATAAAGCAATGCTTCTACTTGAATTTTCGACCAACCAAAATCAGAACCACTGACCTTATCAATCACAACCTTCCCATCTTCAACCATAGCAAACAAAAAACATATCGAAACAATGAACATACACCACAATGGCACAAGCCTGAACTTTACGAGTGTAGTACTCAACACTATCAAATAAATTAATTTGTTCATGCAATAATCAATAAATTAGAAACTGTAAATAAACGGTAATTAGTCACCTGACTGATCTTTTGGAGACAAATCTAAACCAATGCTGAATTGTACACAAACAATTCCTTAAGCCCGGTTGATCACAAGCAGTCAAAACACACTTTAGAAACACAAAAGCGTAACCTTAACCCGGTGACTTCCAAGAATTCCCTTTGTTGATCCACACAAGCAGACAAACAATAAAAACAAAGGAATACTAGCTTTCCCTTTTAAATTTGTGCACTTGCAATATCCAAACAAGTAGCAATTGCTTCTTAATTTTTTCTTGGTCAACGGAATTAATAGTCAAACAAGGCTGCAATTCTGATTTGCCTGAATCGAAAAACCCAAAAGAAAACTAGACATAAACTTTTGTCTTTTTTCTTGATTGAGGCAGCGAGACACAAATAGGGTTACGACTTACGTGATGCTTCTTTGATTTATGAGAATCACAATCACGAAAAAAAATCTTATCCTTTTCTAATCCAACGCAACAAAGAAAAAAAATGGGTAAACGGTTTTCTTCCATGAACCGTTTCTCCGGTGAAAAAATGCAAACAACCATGTATAACTAAGGCCCCGTTTGGTTCGCGGAATTTGTTGGAATTGAAATTTGAATTGGATTGGAAAAGGAATTTGAATTTGAATTTATA
>WOUH02000007.1:8373285-8385320 GCA_009936405.2 Stevia rebaudiana
TATATGTAAAAGAACGCTATTTTGACGATTTCACCCTACTAGTATATGTAAAAGAACGCTATTTTGACGATTTCACCCTACTAGTATATGTAAAAGAACGCTATTTTGACTGTCCAGTCGGATAATCCGGTTCCACCGGTGCATGATGTAATAAAGCAAAGGTGTAGATGATGGGGCCGGTCCATGGATTTTCCTTCCTTTTGACGTATTTCGCTCAAAAGGTTGAAAGGAGATAGGCATCAAGCTGTTCGCAAGGGCCAACTTGATCCTCTTCCCCATGGATCCCCAAAAAGGGAACCCTAAGAGAGTCGCCGACTCCAACTACCATCTATGTACAATCCATACTAGATCTGACCAACTGTCATCCTACCTGCTCTACCTTTTTGACGTTCTTGACATCCTATCTTTGTTTTAGTAGAATTTTTCAGTGGCTAGCAAGTTTCAGTCCTCATCTCCATTACTTAGAAAAAGTAAGTAACCGGTTCACATACAAGGTACTATCATTACCGCCTGGTAATTAATAAACCAAAGATATCATTTGTGCAATCGTGAGAGCCAAGTTTTTATACTTGTCAATCTTTTGAAATATATACGTTGTATAACTTGAAATAAGTAAACACATACTTTATGTATACATGACACCAATCTAGGCTTTCGTGATTAGGTGACAAAATGATACGTGACACCCAATGCATCCCCTAGTCATAGTCAACCATATATAAATTAATGTACACGAGGTGAACGAGTCCCATAATAATTTCTGACATATGAATTAAAAAGTTGGATTTTTTTAATTTTTTTAAGTAGAGAATCTTGCGTGTTAGCCACCGGTGGCCCGACAATGTAGCTAAGGTTAATTCTCGACCTTTGTAAGACCGTACACCCAGATAAGCGGGAACCGGATGGAATCCGCAAACCCTCTTCCGTTATCAGGTTCGAACCGGTGACCTCTATACGATGTGCACTTTCTCTTCATCAATGAAAATTGCCCAGAGCAATTGATCTGTAAAAGATTTGAACCTGAGACCTTTCAAAGAGAGAGCCATCGACACCTCCTCCTAACCACTTTAGCTAGAAATCATTGGTAAATATATAGTTGAATAGTTGATGTTGCGACAATATTTTTATAACCTTCTATATATATATATCTCAAGCTAGCTTCCATACACACTTATGTAGGAAAAATGTCTTTGAAGGGAAATGATAAAGAACTACACTTAGTAATGTTCCCTTTCTTTGCATTTGGTCACATAACTCCTTTTGTGCAATTATCCAACAAGATATCATCATTATATCCCGGTGTCAAGATTACTTTCTTAGCGGCTTCAGCCAGTGTCAGTCGTATTGAAACCATGCTCAACCCCACCACCAACACCAAAGTCATCCCTCTAACTCTACCACGTGTCGATGGTCTCCCTGAAGGGGTGGAAAACACCGCCGACGCATCACCAGCAACCATTGGACTTCTCATGGTTGCATTAGACCTGATGCAACCCCAGATCAAAACTTTACTAGCTAATCTCAAACCTGATTTCGTAATCTTTGACTTTGTGCATTGGTGGCTACCGGAAATAGCGTCTGAGCTCGGGATAAAAACCATCTATTTCTCTGTCTATATGGCAAATGTCGTCATGCCTTCGACCTCCAAGTTAACCGGCAATAAGCCATCAACTGTAGAAGACATCAAAGGTGAATCTAAATATAAACTTTGATATTCTTTTAAGAAAAAAAGTTCTTACAAATTACCAAAATTATCATGTACTTATTTCATTTTACTATTAAAGTTTGAAAATTTACTAACATTAGTTTTTTCAGCTCTGCAACAATCCGACGGCATACCTGTAAAGACATTTGAAGCTATACGTTTGATGAACGTCTTCAAGAGCTTCCATGGACCACTAAGCTTATCTGATCGGATGGATAAATGCATCAATGGATGCAATCTTATGCTCATCAAGTCATGTAGGGAGATGGAAGGATCGCGCATCGATGACGTCAGGAAACAATCTACGAGACCAGTTTTTCTAATCGGTCCGGTGGTTCCCGAGCCACACTCCGGTGAGTTAGATGAAACATGGGCCAATTGGTTGAACCGGTTCCCGGCTAAATCGGTGATATATTGTTCTTTCGGGAGTGAAACTTTTCTGACCGACGATCAGATTAGGGAATTAGCTTTAGGGTTGGAACTCACCGGACTTCCATTCTTCCTGGTGTTGAATTTTCCGGCGAATGTTGATAAATCTGCAGAACTGAAAAGAACACTACCAGATGGGTTTCTTGAAAGAGTGAAGGATAAAGGGATTGTACACTCAGGGTGGGTGCAACAACGACACATATTGGCGCACGATAGTGTGGGGTGTTATGTGTTTCATGCTGGTTATGGTTCGGTGATTGAAGGTCTGGTTAACGACTGTCAGCTGGTGATGCTGCCAATGAAGGTTGACCAGTTTACGAACTCGAAAGTGATTGCTTTGGAGTTGAAGGCTGGAGTTGAAGTAAACAGGAGAGATGAAGATGGGTCTTTTGGGAAAGATGATGTGTTTGAAGCTGTGGAGAGTGTAATGATGGATACTCAAAATGAACCGGCAAAATCCATAAGAGAAAATCATAAAAAACTGATGGAGTGTTTGCAAAATGATGAGATTCAGAAGAAGTATGTTGCAGATTTTGTTGAGAAGTTGAAGGCTCTTTGAGAGAAATGGTCAGAGCTTTATAAATGATTTGAAGGTGTATCAAAATTTTAAATATTGATGTGTGATATGAATAAATTGTTAAGGCTATTTGTTTTTATATTTACCAGTATAAAATTATAGTATTGTTGTAAGTTTGTGGTTGGTACTTTGTAGTGGTACTACTAGTAAAACTGCATTGCCGGTCTGCAACACTAGGAGAGAGGCGATAGTTGAAGAGTTGGTGCAAAAGGAGGGTGTCGGTAGGAATTTAGTCTCCTATATACAAATTTGGAAAAATATTTATATCGATTACTTCTACAATAATGGCTAACGTTGATGTGGTAGTATAATAATAAATAATTAAGAGTCCTACTATATGGACCCTTCATTCCCCGTTGACCACCTCCCCTATCTAGTGGCGGAGCTTGAACAAACGATAAGCAGGGGCGAATCGGGGCTCATAAATCTTTTCCTAATGCTATGTTTCGGGTCAGCGGGTCGGGTCGGGTCAGGACAACATAACTAACACACTAATTTTGCATTCAAACAATAAATACTCCAATTTTCCATACTCTTGTTGATTTTTATGTTTTTCTGACTCAATAGTTGAAATTTTTTATGTTTCTATATGTTTGTATCCTCATTTTTTTTTATCAACATGCTTTCTTTTGAAATAGTCCTTAATATTTTTCATGTGTTCCTAATCAAATATTCACTAAAAATCAAACCATCAATATTGAATCAAATTATATAAAAACCTGCTAAATTATAAAAACTTGAATTTCACCAAACACATAAAACAATTAACCAATTAATCAAGTATTCATCATTAAAACATAATAATAACAAGATAACATTAGGTTATTTGATAACAAAACCTCATAAATTGAACAATTAAAGAAAAAAAATCGGGGATTTAGGGTTTTGAAGGAGAATCTCATATTGATACTTATTGGAGAATGGAGAAGATGATGACATGTGGTCTTGGAGATGCGGTCGGCGACGATGGCAGGTGGTCGTCTGGTCATATCTCAGCTAGCTGGAGCAAAGAAATACGTCGAAGGGTAGTGGCAGTGGGTCGATAGTTGCTAGTGGGTAGGGGTGAATTTTTTGAACCGTGTTTTATTTTTTTTTACTCTCAATTGGTTATTTGATTAATGGAATGGGCATGAGTGATGAGTCAATTGCTAATGAGCCAACTATAATTTTTGGGCTTTATTTATTAAATGCAAGTGGACATTTAATTATAAGCCCAAACCTCAAAGACGCAAATAGCATATCTAGATCGTAACTCTCGGATCTTTAGTCACTCAGGTTTTTTTGTCATCCATATTTTTTAATAAATATAGAATATTTTTTAGCATGGGTAAATATAAACTTATAACTTTTTCAAGTAGGGGCGGGATCATGCGTATCAAAATTTTTGAACTACCGGGTAAAAAATGTACACTTCTGGTGAAAAACGGAGCATGTGCGGTCGCCCCGCCCAACTTATACTAAGATTCGTCCTTGTCGACAACAAAATTGATTATTTTTATTTTTTTATTTTGGTTTCAGTTTTCGATACAAACCATGTTTTTCGTAATAACTATGCAAAGTGTTATTATAATATGTTTTCATGTTTTTTGTAAAAATTGTGAGAACCAAAGTGAAAGTATAAATATAAGGTGCTATATTATATTGTAATATTTTCACAATGATATGTTTGTATATAAAACATAATTTTTAATAATAGCACTTTGTTAGTTATAAATTATTTTTGTATAAATTATGAGATACAAAGTGATAGTATAAATAACAATATGTTATTGTAATATTTTCACAAAGTCATGTTTGTATATAAAATATAATTTTAGTGGCAGCACTTGTAACAAAGTGCATTTATTCCATTCATCACGTAAAACATCTTGATAGATCGGATGGAGTGAAAAGGGGGACATATCACATAGCCTAAGATGTAACAGTGCCATATCCGTATGCGATCTCAAACATGGGGCCGGTTTTTTCACTTGTCGTGAATTGCCACACCGCCACATCACCATCCATTTCGAGCCTCCCTCCCGCTTCTCTTTCCTTCTTTGTTTTCTTCACTCCAACAACACCATCTCGCGCCAACATTATAATGTTTTCACATATGAGCAAATTAAGTTTTTAAGAAACAAGTTATGACTAAAATAAATATCAAAGGGTCTAAAGAAAAAGAGACGGTAAAGTTGATGGACCATTTGGAAATAAACACACAAAAAAGGAAAGAAAATGGCAATATCGTAATATCATGATCACCATCGAAGACCGTTCTTTTATATATTCCATAGACCGGCCCACCCTCATGGTGATACTCGCTGAGTTGTATATTTGCATCATTCAAAAATCTTTGTTCTTCCCCGTTCATCGACAATGGCCGATCAGCTTACTGACGATCAGATCTCTGAATTCAAGGAAGCTTTCAGCTTGTTTGACAAGGATGGAGATGGTAAGCTCTGTGTTTTCCGATCAAAACTGCTTCATTTTGTTGTATATTTTCAGCTGTTATCTTTATGTAATTGAATGCGTTACAACCTTAAAAGCTGTTTTACTGTCGTTATGTTGTGTTTTGGTCATCATATGTTAGCAGATCTGGTTTCTGATTGTTTGATTGTCGATGTCTATGCTGTTTGACTTTTGGTTTCTCGAGCGATTTTGTGATTTGGGGGTAATTCCGATTGTGGCAAATTGCAGAGCAACCTAGATTTGTATATATTTTGTTCATGATTCTCGTCATGTAGCATGATGATCTATCAAAATTTTAGTTTTTATTGGTATTTTGTCAGATCTATCAGGCTTTTAAGAATGCTTGTTTTAGGACTGTTTAGACTAGATTTGGTCGGTTTATCTAATTGTTTACTATGGTCTGTATTCTGGATGCTGTCTCATAAGTCTGTATTTTGTTCATGTTCTCCATGATTGTAAGTAGTGTACTAGTGTGACAACTTGTTCAGCATTTGTTTTGAACAATGATTGAGTGTTTGTATGATTTGCTGGCTAATATAAACTCTCATCAGCTTTTAGCTGAGTCGGAGGGTACTGTACTAATGCTGTTATACCGGTAATGGTATAAAAAATGATTTTTAAGGTGTAATGAGCTTGATTTGCTGGCTAATATAAACTCTCATCAGCTTTTATCCGGCCTGTTTAAGTTAAAACTCGCTTATAACGTTTTTTGGTAATGGTAATTATAAATTCTATTTGACACATTGTTCTAGCTAAATTTACTTATATCTGACATGTTTAAGCTAAATTACAACCCGAATCAACTCATATGTAACTAAATTAATCGATTTTACCACATTATTTGCAACGATTTATGCAGGTTGCATCACTACCAAGGAACTTGGAACAGTTATGAGATCTCTTGGACAAAACCCAACAGAAGCTGAACTTCAAGATATGATCAACGAGGTGGATGCTGATGGAAACGGGACCATAGATTTCCCAGAGTTTCTTAATCTGATGGCGCGTAAGATGAAAGATACTGATTCTGAGGAAGAACTTAAGGAAGCTTTTAGGGTTTTTGATAAGGACCAAAATGGTTTTATTTCTGCAGCTGAACTTCGCCATGTGATGACTAATCTTGGTGAGAAGCTGACAGATGAAGAAGTTGATGAGATGATTCGTGAGGCTGATGTGGACGGTGATGGTCAGATCAACTATGAGGAGTTTGTTAAAGTCATGATGGCGAAGTGATGATGATCTTTAAAGTTTATTCTGGAAATTGGGTTTTTTTAAAAAAATCGAAGAAAAAAGGAAGATGAATCTGTTTGTGGTTTTGATTCATTTTCCTGTGTTTGTTTGGGTGCTTTGGTTTCTACTTGTTTTCTTTGTATTTTGTTGAGTAGGTTGAGTTAGTTTCTTTTCTACTTCTTCTTATTGGTTGTAAACCTAGAACAATTTGGAGTATTTTGCTTCTTTTCTAATCAATTGAGTTGTTTCTGTTGTTGCTCTTTATTTCATGGTGTTTTCTTCAAGATATGCAACTTAGATTGATTCAACCTTTTAAGTGGACATGCTACTTAAAATAACGTCTTGTATTTGTATGGTGTATTGGTGTTAGGTTAAAATACTTTTTTAAAATGATAATGAAATTAAAATTTAATTTGTAGTTACAAGAAAATATTTTTATATCACACTTATGTTTTTCATTAGCATTTAGTGATTAGCGGTGTCATTGAGGTGGTAGTGATTATTTTGGGCTGTAAATGAACCAAACGTTTGATAAACAGTTCGTGAATCGTTCGTCGAAAAGTTCGTTTGTGTTCGTTCGTTTAATAAATGAACGAACATGAACAAGAAATTTCGTTAACGAGCGAGCATGAACAGAGGTCATGTTCGTTCATTTGTGTTCGTGAACGTTCGATAAGATGTTCGTTTGTTTATGTCATTTATTAAATATGTTTATATCTTGAAATTTTTATGTTTAGTTTATTATCTTAATTTTTATGTTTATAACCGTTATTTCAAGTGGACCAAAACTTTTATGTTGATGTTTTTATATAAAATGTTTTACTTTATATTTATTTAAGGTGTTTAATATTTTTATGCTTGAGATTAATATAGTATACGTTCGTTTGCATTCGTGAACACATATAATCCTAAATAAACGAACAAGAATTTATATTTGAATAGTGCTTCTGAATCGTTCGTAAACAAGTTAAAATGCCTAACGAACGAACATGAACTCATTCGTGTTAGTTCAATTCGTTTACAGCAAAAAGAGACACCACTATATGCATACTTATATACTTGGATGTCATTAGCCATCAAGCCCTTCGGTATCCAATATCCAAATGAAAAGTAAAGCACATGATCATTCACATTAAATTTCGTAATAATTTCAAAATTTTAAAATATGACAAAAATCACTCTAGTTAATAGATAAGCGTTCAAATAAAAATAATAATATTTTTTTTTGGCAACCACATCGTGTTTAACTGCATATATATTTTTGGTTTTTACATTGAAATAGAAAGTGAGCGGGTAACAAGTTACGCCGCTAGCCCTTTTTGACAGATATAAGTTGCATTTCTATAAAAATATAACTCTAACAAGCGAATTTCATGTGTGTGTGTGCAGGTGACGATTAACTACAACCATCAAAGCTAAAATATTCAAAAACGTAAATGGATATTATACACAGCTTCATCATCAAAACTACAACAGAACCTGCATAACATCATACAACTAAACACCACTTTTTTTGTGTATTTCCTTGTAAAAGAAACATTTCATTAGGTTACACGTAAACAATCAAGTCCTTTGTCTTACACTCCTGCTATTTGTATCTCCGCCATCTGAAAGCTGACCACAAACACTCAGACTTTTACCGCCACCGCCACTGCTATAGCCTTCTTCACAAACAGCCACTGTCTTCAGAATCTCCGATTGCAATGACGGGTGGTTGGCTTTCAGATACTCAAACCCGTCTGATTGCATAACAGCTGCCATTTGTAACAGAAATATAACCACCCACCAACATGCATAAATATTTACATAATATGTATAGTTAGTTGTATATCAAAATTGCTGACATAGCATCTAATTTGTCATTTCAGAGTGTATGACTCTATATCACATGATATTTGATGTCATATTAGAAGACTATTTAAAAAAAAAAAAAAAAAAGATCAATATTTTTCAATTCTCTTGGATATATAAACATATATATATACCTATAGGGGTGGATAAAACCGAAACCCATTTAAGTTGAGAAAACCCCAGAAACCTTAGTATGTTACATATGTAACAGCGCCTTTTTCAAAATTTTGATTAATTTTTTTATTTTTTAGCTAAATTCTACTTTAAATTTTAAGACTTCTGGTGCAATAATTTTAAAAACGCGATGAGTATTATTTTTTTTTTTTTACAAAAATCAGCAAAAAGTTAGTTTTTTTTGTTATTTTTACTTATTTTTGAAAAATAATTACTCGGCGAATTGTAGGTTTTTTTTTATAAAAAAGTGACGAAATAACATTTAAAAGTGAGCCTTTTTTAAAAAAATACTAATAATTTTTTAGCTTGAGTTTTCTAAGGTTTTCTCATCTCAAGTGGGTCATAATTATATTATATTATATATATTGTTTTTACTTCACATAAGTGTTTCTGTATATATAGCATCTGATGTGGGAGCATCAACTACTTCTACATAAAATTAGTTAATAACGATGTTAACTACAAAAAAATCATAATAGATCGTAAGTTAGTTCTGTTTTGCGCCTATTTTCAAACTTAGTTGCTAATATCAGGAATAAATGTAAAGTTTGTTTCTTTTTCAAACAATTTCGCCAATCAAAGGATAGAAATACTGAATAAAAACGGTTTTGTGCATTAATATTTAACTCGGATGAAGTTCAACTACATACCTGCAAGATTTTCTGAAGCAAATTTAAGGCAAATAGCTTTAAGTTCCATAGCATGATAAGTATCTGCAAGTGCTAGAATTCTCCCAACTGAATTTACCGATATATCCTTGCAGATATAAGACTCACACATTCGCTTAAGTCTGCACAAATCATATTCATCAGCAGCAGCTAACAGTTTAGCTAATAATGTATCCGCCAAACAGGATTCACCAGATACACTTGAAACCGCCAGCTCATCTTCATTAAGTTCATCTCTGTAAATAAAGTGGAGCATAGCCTGTTGCACATCATCAAATTTATACTTTTAATATTAAAAGATTAATGTGCAATTATGTTTAGATGAACAATAAATGTTTATATGCGATACCTTAAAAACCCTAGGTTCCATATCAGTAATGATAATCTCATGATCATCTCCATCTTGCCCAAAAAAATTAGACTGGAAAACATGGGATCTAGCAGCCAATACCAACTTATGGGCATGAAATATTTGACCATCCACATTGAAGATTACATCTGAACCGTCCATATTTTCAAGCAACATACCAAAATTTAATCCAATATCAGATTCAGGGACTTGAATAGAATGTAACCTGGGGCAATGTGTTGCAGAAACCACAACTCCCACAGTACAATTAATTTTCAAGCAGTCATCTTTGAGATAATCTGAGGTTTCAAGTAATGCTCGCCTATAGAAACGCTTGTATCCCCTAAACAAGTACAAATGGGTACCATTTAAGGTTAAAATCAGTTATAGACTAATAATAAATATATATTAACTTTGCAAATTACTTGAACACTTGTGGACTGCAGTTAATAAACTATTTCATAAAGTAAACATTAGGCAGAAAGGGAAAAAGAAATTGGGGGAAAGTTCTCTAAGCTCATTCAGTTATTCAAGTAATGAGTTTATTTATTGTATTGTTATAAATTGGGCTTACTTGTGAAGTTTAGGTACAAACAGAAAATCTATACTTTGATTTCTCTAAAAATGCATCAAATTACAGCAAAAGTACATTGTCAATCAAATATGAAAGGCTGCACTGCACAACAAGAAATCAATACATCAAACAGTTAATTTGAGTTTAAAAATCTTACCACATGCTGCCTCTGTATTTCAACGTATAAGGACCACTTTCCAACGAGCGATCAAAATGGCTATGAACCTTATGCTTCTCCTTCCCACTTTGATCTACCAAAGTTAGCTCAAACAAAGCCCTAACATCAGAACCCTCACTCGTAAGCGCAATGAAAAGAGAAACATAAGTTGAATTATCTTCCGGATTCTTCCCGTCAGGATAGAAGTATACAGCCCATTGGTAACCTCCGACCGTGAAACTGTCGCTGGCGATGTGTTTTCCGATCCCCATGCCTTTGGCTAACGAATAACCTTGAATTACAAACTGGTGCGAACCGTTCACCGTCTCCGTCACCGACCGAGAGCTTGTAGGTGAGTCAACCAGAGCAGTTTTGTCATTGTCCGACATTATTGTGTTTTAGGGTTTGGGGAATTGAAACTCATGGAAGGTTGGGGATCGATTGATGGTGAGAATTATGTAGATGATTGGATTGGAACCGTACCGAGATAGATAAATGAATGATTTGTTGGGAGGATTTTGAGAATTTGCAGCTGATGATGATTTGGGGGTTTTGATTCTGTTCAATGCTCCTTGCTTTTTATAAGTTTCTAGTTTCTTAGTTTCTTTTGTAATCTTGTAGTTTCATAATTTCACTTCATGACGTAATAAGAAGGCCCGTTAATTTGTCGTATAACTTTTATTTTAATTTAAAATTTCGTTAATAGTTTTCTTTAATTTTTTTTTTCAAAAGACGGTCAAAATTTTCATTAAAACAAACTAGCATAAAGTTAGTAAAAATATTACATTATAAAATTTAAAACAAAAATTTACACCATGATCTACATTTTATTCATAAGAATAAATTTAATTTTGTGTTATCCAATATTTCTTTTCTTCATGTTGTCCAATATTTTTTTTTCTCCATAGTTCGGTTTGATGACACGAAAATAGCATGTAGTAGCTTTTTATGTGCTTTAGAAAATGGTCATGAGTCGTGTACACAAACTATATCTTTTACCGTAACTAATAGATCTTTCGGTGCTTTGCACCATTCAGAAACGCCATCCCATACGTTGCTTGCTAATCTGCATCCAAGTAACAAGCGGTCTGCAGTTTCTTTAATACTATTTAGATATAAAAATTGGGTAAACTGAAAACTTATTTTCTTTTGAAACAGCTAAAAGTTTTATTCCACCAAAACTAGCAACTGGATACACATCAATACTGAAAACTTAAGGGCTGTTTGTTTACCTCTTAACATACTCTTACTGATTCAGACCTCTTACTTGTTCAGCACATAATGGTTCAGATTGTTTGTTTCACGAGCAAATGTGTGAATGATTAAGACATTTGCCTCTGAATGGTTAAGCATTATACTGGGTCTGAATGACTAAGACCTCTTATCTGAATTGGCCAGACATTTTCATCTGAACGGTTAAGCATTATATTGTCTTTTAATGGTTCAGGCCTTTTACTAATTCAACACTTAGAAAGACAAACTTTATTATCCTAGACTAGCAAGATGCTAAATCACATCAAATGGAACAAAAACACGAACATTCAAACATTGTGAAATCAAAACGCATAATTACATTAAAAAACCAATCTAGATTGTTTGCCATTGCACGGTTCTTGATAAGAAAAAACTGTAGATGCAATCTCCTCCAAAATGCTCACCGAAATACCGAATGAGTGTTTTTATCATATAAGATATTGTTGATTCTAGCATTCAACACGACACACTTCTTGGATCGAATTTCCAATTAATGATAAGCTTGCACTATAGGTCAAGGGTTCGATTCCTATCTGGAGCATATTCAAAGGACATCTGGGTGATGGTTTGAATCAGGGCTTTATCCCAGGTTCAGACATGACGGGGGGCGAGGGTG
>WOUH02000007.1:8385420-8403996 GCA_009936405.2 Stevia rebaudiana
AGAATTAAAAAATAAAATCAATCATTAAAATAATCAACACATTTTCTCTCTCCACCACTCACCACTACACCCATTTTCCACCACATCTTCTCTTTCCTGCGTGGCACTGACGCGTCATACTCCACCCCTTCTCCACCCCCTTACCACTACACATAGTCTAATGAAAAATATGTAACAAATTCATCAATATCATTTATCCTCACCAACCCCAAATCATCTTTCTATTATCCGACATCCCATCCATACATCAATCTTCTTTACTAAACTTCCATGTAAGGCCACACGGAGTACGTCGTCCTAAACTTTCCTACTCTTCCCCGCTTCCAAAGTCAGCATCAAATAAGCTTTCCTCACTTTTCCCCATTTTACGCGATGTCGTCCCACTTTTTCTCACTTTCTCAACTTTATCTACACCCCTCATTTTCTCTTCCCCCTTCTTTCGGTAAACATCGGTTCCGGCCTCGGCACTTCCCGTTTCATTCCCGAAGCCACACCCTGTGCACTAACCCCCTTTATCATTGATCTTCCCAACAACTTACCTCTTGCTAAGAGCCTAAAGTTGACAATTTTCACCAATTAATCAATAAATATAACGGTGATAATGACCCTGGTTTTGTGTTATACGAGTGGTATCAACACCGAACTTTAGATACATTGGTGTTTCATATGAAAGGGGAAAAGGCGCAAAGGTGGTGATCAAATGTCTACATTACTGGTTCGATAAAATACATGAATACTGTTGTAATTTGTAAAACCGCCTTTAGCTTTATAAATGTGATGACTGGTGACTAATTGTTTAAATTATGCCATAAAACAGACGTGTTTGTTAACATGATTAACGTATAATTATACTTTCTCCCTGTATACTAAAGATGGCATTATCACTAATTCTAATTACGTTGTGGTTCCTATGAAAGGCGAGGAGCCAAGGAATGACAAAAAATTTAATAAAATAGAAAGGGTGTACATAAAATCACAAAGGAGATAATAGCAAATATGTTTATTGTTTAATCTAGGTGAAGTTTAAGTTTTCAGATGTAATTTTGATGCCTCGTGTCCTAGTCGATCACTTGCTAGGCAAGCAACTTTAATAAAATTGTTTTCGTAATTGCCGAAAAATAATAACAAATATCACCGACACAAAAGATGAAGTGGCTTAAACTTAAATGGAAAAAACGTAAAAGGAGGAATCTTTGGTGATGCATTTATTTTTATGACATATGGAGGTACTAGGTTCGGAGGGATAGAGGGTAGGTGCCCTTATTTTTACTTTTTAGTTAATCAGTGTGTGGACCCTTGAGCCCTAGACAATGGGTTAGGGACCTCTTTTTATTTTTCATATTTTGCTTCAAATGGTGGGGGCTAATTGCATATTATGTTAGAATGAACGGTATAGTTTGGGAAGGTTGGATGGGTTTACGGGTTATATAGTCACATAGCAGAGATTTTACTAAGCACTTTATTCAAATCACATAACTCAGTAGAGATTTTACTAAGCACTTTATTCAAAGCGTTAACCAGAGTGGAGTAAGACGACATTTTGGAGTTTGCTGAAAGTCAATACCAAAATGTAATGAGTCATAATTTTACTCATATCAGAGTGCGACATATTGTGAAGGAAAAACCAATTTAATATATATATATATATATATTAGAGAGGGACCGTCGGTTAATTAATCGCCTTATATATTAAAGCGTGTGACTATAAATGATTCTTTTAGTTCTTAACAAAAAATAGTTCTTAATGTAACATCTTCATTAAGGTTTGATGTAATCTTATTTAAGGTTTTTTAAGTAGTACTAGTTTAAATGTGTTTCCAATTTAAGTTTAAAGTCATTGATAATATGTGTTATAATATTATTATTATTATTTTAAAAAAAAGTTAAGGGTTGTGACTTGTGAGTGTTCGAAAATATTTGGAGAGAGTAAAAATAATATGCCTTGCTATGAGAAATTTTATTAGGTAAAAGTTGAAGGTTGAAAGAGTAGCGTTACATTTCACCTTTTATATATTCGTGTAGTACAAGAGTTTGCGGATACTTAGCTTCTTGTGGATAAAACATGTGGCGAAAAGCGGTACTAAATGGGTGATCTGGATGGATTTTTGTATAATTTATACCGTGTAACTGCTTTCATGTGCTCCAGGGTTCTATCATGTTGCTAGGCCCTTACGGTTTATTTATAAAATGTCATGCCTTTAAATAAAATATTAAATTTAAAATGATCAAATGTCTTTTGTCCTAATGGTAACCCATGACTTTCTTTATAGGAAGTGATGAGTTAAAGTCTCATCCGGGCAAATTTATTCCAATTGAACAAGAGAGTGTTCCGAGTTATGAATTCCTCTTGGGCCGGTGAGTCGGATTACCACGTTCATGTTCATTGGACTAAAGGGTAATGCATTTGCGAATGTGATTCCGAGTGTTCGTTCGTTTGCTATTAAAGAACAAAAAGAAATTTTTATATTGTCAAAATTTTATTAAATAAAACAATAAAAACAAAATGCAATTACACATACAAAAACTAAGAAATTTCTTATTATTTGAATAATTATGTAATCAATTTCTAATAAAATTAATATTTTAGAAATACTAATTTGTTGTAATTTAATATAAAATATAACATATCATTTGTATACAATACGATACATTAATATCACATTAAAATCCTTTTCCTAATATTAGTTTAAATATAGGAGAAGGATAAAGAAAAAGCTTTTCCCTTGGGAGAGAACTAAAGAGAATGAGAAGATTATCGAGTTTTGAAAAGTACTATATAACAAAACTTTTGTATTTTGTTCTCTCCATGTATAGCGTCTTGTTTGCTGAGGTCGGTGTTATTAATCCACCTGTAATAAAACATTTCAAATAATACCATGTGTTATTTTTTTAATTTTTTTTAGAGTTTTTTAATTATTTAAATTAATTAAATTAATATTTTGAATTTCTTTATATATTTTATATTATCCTAAGTTATAAGATAAATTTAAATTTGTTATTATCTAATCAAGTATTTATCTTATATATTACATAAGTAAACTATATTTTTATCCATTAGGTTTGCAATACTAAACAGCTTCAGTCCACTGTTAACAGAAACGTTCTCTAATGTTCAAGTCTTATCAATTTTCATCTCTAACGTGTCAAGTCTTAAAAATTTTCAACCCTAACGTTTCAAGTCTTAACAGTTTTCGTCTCTAACATTTCAAGTTTTAACAGTTTTTTGTTAAAGGTTTAATGACGAAAACTGTTAAGACTTGAACGTTATGGACGAAACTATTAACGATAGACAAAAACTTTTTAAATCTTGGAAATCTTATAGAGGAAAATCGCACTTACTCTATTTAAATTTTAAATTTGACGTTTCTTTAGTTTGCATAATTATCAACTAAATTAAATGAATTTATTTTTAAAAGGTTTATAATGAATAAATTAAAATTTAAATGTTGTTTATATAATTCCGCGTAATACACAGGTTTTAAGCTAGTAAAATTATATGCCATTCCAAAAATAAAGGAGAGCCAAAAAAAACTCCTCATTAATGACGTATACTGATAACTTTTAAATATAACTAGACCTATTGAAATGACCAGTTTTATAAAACCTTTTTTTACCTATTAACATATGGTTATAAAAAAAACCTAGCTTTATTTTAACGACATATTTTTTCACGTTTATTCTTCACTTTCGCAAAATGTAAGCAGAGTAGAATGCTTGACATCCGTGAGAATTCACGACAAAATTAGATGCACAGTAACCTTTTGAAATTAGTAGGCTTTCACCCACCATCGAAATCGAAACCGGGTCAAATCCGATCTGACCCTTCACCTGGATCTGGATGTCCTTTTAAACCGCTCCCACTGAGATTCAACCCGCGCCTCTTGTGACGCCGGCCCAAATCACCCATTCTCTAAAAAAAAAACAAACCTCTAATAATAATGTTTTGGTTTAGGACTTTTTAATGAAAGTGTTCTCTATGGAATATTTTCTTTCTTGTAAAACGAGCACTTACATTTACATGATTTGAATCCGTAAATCAATTGTTCTCTTTATTTTTGAAAGTTCTCAACTTTTGTTTTTGTTTTATGTATTTTTGTTCCTGTTTTTTCCCCCGGGATCTATGTGAGATGTTGTCTAATTGGGAGCTCAATCCTACTAAAAAGTCACCTTAAAATGCTCCTGCCACTACATATATATATATATATATATATATATATATAACTTTGAATAATTAATGAAGCTAAATTTTTTTTCAATAATTTATTAGAAAAGTTAGTTCCTAAAAGTTAGTTGCATGTTTGCCGTCGAAAACAAAATATATATCACAAAGAATAATTTACATATCATATATTGAACCATAACTTGTTAGAGCTTGATATGTAAAAGTTTTTTATTCAATCTCACGCTAATTTAATAAAAAGGCTTACAAACTTAAGTGTGATTTTTGTTAGATATGTTTGTTTGGACCAAATTTATAAAGGTTCGCTACAAGAATTTAATTTCATCATGCTTTTGAAAATCCCCGAGTCCAAGCCTGGCGCGTCAGGCCCAGCAAAGACTTGTAACCCAAAATCGTTTATGTGGGTAACTAAAAGTATAGTGTTGATTACCATGTTTGTCCGGTTTTATTTTAAGGCAAATTGGATTTTAATGATCCCAACTCAGGAAATAGTTACCAACAGTTCAAACTTTTATATCATTTACTTGTGTCAGTCCCTAACTAATGGAAGCTAACTCCGTTAGCATATTGCTGACGTGGCATAACGCCATGCCAGCAAAATTGTGCCACTTCAGCATGCCACGTCATCAAATATCACCATGTCGCCGTGACACGTCAGCAAATCTTGCCATGTCATCATGCCACGTCAACAAAATCTTGCCACGTCAGCATGTCACGTCAGCAATTAGTTAACGGAGTTAGCTTCCGTTAGTTAGGGTCTGCCACAAGTAAATGATATAAAAGTTTAGACTGTTAGTAACAATTTACTGAGTTGAGATTATTACAAGCCAACGGGTCAAAGTTGAGATTATTAAAATCCAATTTGCCTTATTTTAAACACAGTTTGAGTTGTAATCTAATTAGTGATAGAGTTATATTATATAAACCGAGTTAGGGGATCTCTTGTAAGTTGTAATCAAGTTTTGTCAAGTTTCTTGATATAAACCGATTGGATGTTTGAGCCAATTTTGTGTTTTTTTTACGTTCTAAATACTGATTGTTGTTAGATATGCTACATCCTACCTAATAATATTTACTTTCAAACCATTCATATATTACGCTATTCATTAAAAAGGAGTTATAAGATCATCAAAGAATATTAAAGAAAGTTAAGAATACAATATAATGTGAAAGTTACTATTAAAATAATCAAAAGGATTTGATATTTTGTCAAATATTAAGATAGCCGTGAATGGTGGAAATAAGTGAGAAAGTGAGACTATAGGAAGGGTCAAACATCTTTTGACTTCCTATTCTAGATCCACAACCATTCTGATTTCTACCACTCGAGGGAATCTCTTCATAGCGTAGTGGACGAAGATAATTTTATTAAATAGAATTGATTTGAATTTTCAATCAATGAAAGAGAATGGTGTTTGGTATAATGGTATTATATATATAACAATTAGCAATATCGGTAGGGTGGCATGTGCCACCTATCAAACACCCCCTACACTTTAAGTATTTTACACTTTACCCCTTTACCTTTTTATCCTTTAGTTTTCATCTAAATCACTCCCTCAACTTTGTATAATATGAAAATTAATCTCTCAACTTTGTAAAATGTCATCTTAACTCTCTCAAGTTTATGATGTATAGAGTTTGCCCCTTATGGTATTTACTCCTTAATCCTCATTTTGCCTTCCACCATTGAAAGCGGTATGTTCAATCTTCGAATAATGAGGGGTTCTCTAAATATTCTTATAACACCACTTATATGACGTAATAGTGTTTTTCGTCTACGTTTCAATCTCCACAATCAGTACGCCGATTAGAGCCGCGAAGTGCGGGTAACGTTGCTAGTTAGAGATAAAATACAAATTGACCACGGAATACAATAAATAAATATAAAAAATTATTTAAAAATACGCAGAAAAAACAATTAAAAATCATTTTTGTGATAATGATATCCTATCGATAATATGATCTATCATCAAATCCATTTGGCGCTCTCACAACTCACACCATCGATTCGAAACCAAAATGTATTCAGAAGCTCATCTTTGCCAATGCTTGAGCCGGCTATCAACTTTCCGACATAATTCTCCGGTCACCATCTACGGCACCAGAGTTAACACCGGACGACAGTTTGTTGACGGAGTTTTGGATCTCGCTTACGGACTCATCAAATTAGGTGTAAAATCTGGCGACGTTGTAGCCATTTCTGCTCTCAACAGGTTCGCTATTGTACTCTGATTACTCTGTTTTTTTATTATTTTCGAATAATTAGATCGTGATAGTTGTCTACTCGAATCAACTTTGATTATACAATTTTGAACATTGCGTTTTTTTTTTTTTTTTTTTACGATAACTCGAATGTTTTTAATTCTTAATTTTCAGTTCTTCGTTTAGTTGAAACAATCAGTTATCATTATTTCTCTCATATGATGATGCTTTGTAGCTTGCAAATCCAATTTAGCACTAGTAGGTTGTACCAAAAAATTGGGCATGTAGTAGTTAGTTCTAGCTTGAACATTTGCAGAAATGTGAATGCTGCAAGTTTTGTTGACATCTCATAGTGGATATCGTTGATATTCGATGGTAAAATGTGGTACTTATTGGGCATGCCACAAGACTATGATGAGTTATTTTTATTTGTACAATTGAATATCCAGAAGTAATAAATTCTTATAAATCGATTTGTGATTTGCTCGTATACTCCATCTGTGATTTCATTAACACATAGATAGAGATGTAAATTGTCAAATTGTGATTCCTACTGTGATACATTACTGGTTTTTCAATTTTCAAGCTCTCATTGATCAAATTCCAAATTAATGTGCATATAATCATAATTTTTTCAGTGATTTTTACTTGGAGTGGTTATTAGCTATCACATTCGTTGGGGCAATAGTTGCAGCCCTTAACTACCGATGGGTAAGTAAAAAACAGATTTCATTAGCAAAATACATCAATTGAATTTATCTTGTTTTTCGTATGATTTGCCCAAATTAATACCTATATTTTATTAGAGTTTAGATGAAGCTTTATTAGCAATGGAAGATGTGAAACCAATTATGTTAGTTACAGACAACGAATACACCCCAAATTGGCATTCAGATTTCCAATCTCATTCTATTCCTTCATTATCATGGCATGTTATCATAGACACCAACAACAAATACAGCTTTACAGAAAACAGTATGTCATCACACTTTATAATAAATTAATAATATCTCAACATATAAATATTGTAGTTACATCATGATTTTTTTTTTTATAGTTTTAACTACCAGTATGCTTAAAATACCTTCTCCAACACCCCATTCATTCAACTACACTTCAAACTGTTATGGAGTTGCAATAATATGTTTCACTTCAGGTACTCAGTTTTGGATAATCATTTTATTTTTGTCTCATAAACACAAACCAATTTAATACTTTTTTTTTATTAGGGACAACTGGGAAACCAAAAGGTGTCATGTTAAGCCATTCAGCTTTAATCATACAATCTCTCGCCAAAATCGCTACAATTGGTTATAACGAGGATGATGTACAAATTTACATAATTACATAATTACCCTTCAACTTCATGTTCCAAATACCAAATTTAATAAACTCTTGTGGTTAAATAAATATGCAGGTGTATTTGCATACGGCTCCATTAGGCCACGTGGGTGGATTATCTTCAGCTTTAACCATGTTAATGGTTGGAGGATGTAATGTTTTGATACCCAAATTTGAAGCAAATTCAGCACTTGAAGCTATTGAAAAATATAATGTCACTTGTTTCATAACAGTTCCCACAATTATGCTTGATATAATCTCTTTAATCAGGTATTTTTCATGAATCCATGTACATTGACTCAAAACTTTTATATTAATCTTTTATCAGATTTTCAGGATCAAATATACAAAAAAAGAGTTGCAAATGGTTAAGAAGATTTTAAATGGTGGTGGAAGTCTTTCAACTAACCAAATCAAAGATGCAACTGACATTTTCTCTAATGCTACACTTTTCACAGCTTATGGTTGGTTTATAATTTTATATTTCTATTTCTATTTCTTTTCTCTAAATTGTATTTTGTCATGTGGGTTTTGGAACATAACAGGTTTGGGTACTAAGGGTTTAAAGTAACAAATTTGGTTTTATGCTTTCAGTTGCGTAACGAGTTTGGATTTCAAGGCTATCTTCCTTTAAAATTTTCCATTATATTAGAGTAAAACTGTAAAATGACCAAAAATAACGTTTGACTTTTCACTCTTTGACTTTTACAATTCAAAAGGTCAATGGGTGTTTGGTTGTATAACTCTAATCTAATGTAAAATTTAACAAAATTTAGTCTTAATACTAAAACTCGTGACAAAACTGAAAACATAATATCCAAACCTGTTACTTTCTAAAAAGTACAAACCACATGCACAATCTTTGTAATTAACTTATATTTATTATTTTTTTTCTTATGTATTAAAAGGGATGACAGAAGGTTGTTCATCTCTAACTTTTATGACCCTTAAAGATCCTACAAATCAAAAAACCGTTGAAAAAAAATTATATTTGGATCATCAACAAGGTGTTTGTGTTGGAAAGCCTGCACCACATGTGGAGTTAAAGATCAGAAGTGAGGATTCAACTAATGTCGGACAGATATTAACAAGAGGGCCCCACCTAATGATTGGATATTGGGACCAAATTCAAATGAAAAAACATCATAATAACAATGAAAGATGGCATGAAACTGGTGATATTGGACAAATTGATGATAATGGTAACTTATGGCTCATTGGACGCTTGAAAGGACGAATCAAAAGTGGAGGTGAAAACATTTATCCTGAAGAGGTAAAACTTTGAATTTAACTGGTGAAAAGTAATTATACTTGTATTTAGTTTCATATAATTAATGTGAAAAATAAGGAAGTTAAACCTTGTTAGGTGTTCATATGTGTTAAATGTAGGTAGAAAGCGTGATATTGAAACATCATGGAATTTATGCGACTGCAGTTGTCGGGATTCCGGATAACCGTTTGACCGAAATGGTGGTTGCTTGCATCCAAGTGAACCGCAACTGGACATGGTTAGACTCAGTTTCAGGTTCAGGTTCAAGTTCAGGTTCAGACCACTCGGCTATTAAAGAAAATTGCATTTCAAGTGCAACCCTTCAGCAATTTTGTAGAACAAATAATTTGACCGGGTAATTTATCTTTTATAATAAAAGAATAATAGTATGCCTCGTGTCACGTCTTATTAAAGTATATGACACGTGGCAATTGATTGTTGGACAAATTAAAAATTATCATAATCTTTTAAACCTTTTATAAATTCTATTTAATAAGTGCTCAATTATGATATATAAATTTAGTTTTTTTTCAAACTTTCCTAAAAAAAACCTGATTTTAAAGATTCGAATATCATAATCCTACGAGATACACAATAAATGCAGTACACGAGTGAATAAACTATTTATTTCTTCAAACTTCCTTTTATAAACCCTGTAAATTGTACTTTATTTTTTTCTATAAAAGTTAAAAAAAATATTATTTTTATCTATTTATTTTACCTATGATTGTATTGTAATGTTAATTTTTAATACACCTCCGTGTAGTACACGGGTCAATAGGCTAGTTATAGATATATAGTTATTATCAAACCTCATGGACGATTTTAGCAATTTACTCTAAAATATAGCCCGAATTGACTTGTTCATATCTGTCACGTGTGGTAAATGTTTACATTTATCTTCGTTTGATGTATACAATTACAGGTTCAAAGTTCCTAAAAGATTTATAAGATGGAATAAGAAATTCCCATTGACAACAAGTGGGAAATTAAGAAGAGATCAACTCAAAAGTGAAGTCATGCTTCATTTGAAATTAATTTCAAGCAATCTATAAAATGGTCATATTTAGGAATCCATGGTGAAATTGAGGTAAAGATTTCATAACTCATACACAACATTTTTTTGGCATGATAATAAGACTTAAATATTGTTCCACGTGTTACATGAAATTACAACATGTTTTATTTTTGGATGGATTATGCAGATATATATATTTATTTATTTTTAGAGCGATTAGCGAATTGATGTCTGTAAAGAGATTTATTGGAAGCAAAAGCATGATCAAAGATAGCATTACAAGTTGTCTCAATTTGGAGCACGTAACATGTAACATATCAAAAATGTTTTTTTTTTAGTGAGTAAAAATAGATTGTCGTGAGGGATGGACCCACAAGCACTTTTTGTTCGTTCTATTTTGTCAATTGTAATTTATTTACTATGTGTACGTTATGAAAAATTTTTGGTCAAAAGCCATTTCCACTTTGGTTAAATATATTACTTTTTTACCCGTTTATATGTTTATCGAGTTAAAATTGTAGTCGTCGTATAAAAGCTCATTTGATAGTCTTTTATTTTTAGTCAGAGGTCTTGTGTTTTATCGAGTGATAATGTAATTTAGTATGCATATAGAGGTCTTGTTAAAAGTTTTATCCTTAACAACATTAAATTTCTAAAAAGACTCCACATGAGCTTTAAGTTTTTATTTAATTCTTTTAAAAAAATAAACTATATACGTAAAGATTTAATCCTAAAAATATGTCACCTTGAATTCTTTTATGAATTTATTTTAAAATTTTAAAATATTGACGGAAGAAAAATTTCTTTTCTCTCCAAAAAAACATTTAAAAAAATCAATAAAACCTAAGTGAATAAACAAAGAAACATTAAATATTTTTTCATTTATTCCTATCCAACAACTTTTTTATTAGAATTTTTTTTTATTGAGTTTTAAAATAACACTTTATTATATTATCCAATAAAATAGGAGTGAGAAAATAAAAGTACGTAGTTCTAAAAAAACCTTTTTTAAAACGTATTTTGATAAATAATTTTCAAATCACCTACTTTGGTAAATAAGTTTTCTTTTCCAAAGTAATTTAAATCTGAAGGATTCAATTACATCTTTCTCTTCGTCGATCTTGCTCATCCTCATCACAAATTTTGCTCATCATCATCAAGCAATCTCCTTTTATCAAGTTAGGTAATGTTTAGAGCCAATCGGGTTGACCCGATGAACAATAAATGTTAATAATATCTATCCTGTTAAAAAAAAATCTGGTAATATCTATCAATCAAATGCGATAATGATTGCGTTCAAATTGCGGGAAATGAACAAAACTTCGTAGACGATTTTTGAATAGTTTAAACATTGGTTAAACATTCCATTAATAACTTCGCTGTGATTGCTCCGGCTCGTGAAGTTGACCATAATTTGTTTCTTTTTTCAACGAACTTTTTAATATGAAGATTTATTTAATAAATGCACCATGATTTTTGCTATCTTTCTTTCTTTATATTTTTAATTGTTCTAAGAATAAAAAATATATCTTCTAGTCCTCATACCTCTTAAATATTCTTTCCATAGAATTTTTTTAAGAGCATAGGATCTCACATGCTAGCCACCGGAAGCCGGTCGATGTAGCCAATGTCGATATCTCGACCTCCGTGAGACTGTTCCCCCCAGATAGGCGGTAACCAGATTGAATCCGTAAATTATCTTCCATCATCATGTTTAAACCGGTGACCTCTATCCGAAGTACACTTTCTCACTATCATTTGACCACATAGGCACATAGCTTCCTACTTCTAAATTACCCTCAAATTACAAACTACCTTTAATGAATAATTGATTGGTTTTTATCACAACCAGAATGCGATAAATTATATTGAGAAAACATAAATGAATGCCAAGAGAAAATGAAGTTACTCTTCTATTCGATTGAATTCTTTTTTTACAAATAAAATAAAAATTAGGTGGATATTATTGTAATATTGTCATTTAGCGAAATCCGTGATTGCGGATTGCCATTCAGAAATAAACTAGTCTAATATTAAATGCTTATGATTGTAGGATTAACGACTACTTGACAAAATTATATTAATGTAATTCAAAGATGTAATGAAACAGTCGATGTCTTTTACGGATTTTGAGATACACAACTTGTAAACCATATTTAAAGAAAAAAGTTTCTTAAAAGTTAATTTAAATGTTAAAAGATCTCAGACGTCACATTGGTTTAATTATTGGGGATTCCTGTCAGCTTTCGTCTTCCTCCTCTCATCACTCTGCAACCGGCTTCAAAATTTCACAACAAATTTCCCCTTCTCTCTCTAAATCACTGTTTATTTTACAGAATCCAATGGAGTACGAAAGGATTCAAAATCACAAGCATCAGGTAATAACTGCTTTTGTTCTTCTCGCTAAATTACAATTCTGCAAAAGTTTGAGTAAATTAATCTTCACCACTCGGTAAATTCAGTAAAATCTCTGTCCATGTTCCTATATACACGCAACATCATTACAGTAGATTGATTGAGTGAACATTTTTCGTGAATTTGTCTTTATTTAGGTGATAAATTGGACGTATTCTGATTAATGTTTGTCATCCCACTGCTTCAGATCTTCCACTTTTTGCAAAATCGTTTTGAATCCTCTTTTAATCGATGTTTCTAGGCTTTAGTTATGTCATGAAGAATTCCTAAATCAGTCTCGCAATTTTTGGCTTTCGCATATAATCTTCTAGCTTCCGTATGTGATAACGATGAAATCACGAATCTAGTTCTGTGTATTCCTCTATGTTGTTTCAATCCAAACTAGTGAAATCCTTAATCGTTTTTCTTATTTCAATTCGTTCTATTGTTTTTTAATCTTATGCAATTGACGAAGCTTGCAATGTAGGTTGGTATAATATCTCCAAGTAAGTTGAGGATGAAGCTGATGGGTCAGAGAAAAAAGGACGGAGGTTCAAAAAACAATTCTGCAAGAACATCTCCTTCTAAACTTGAAGATTCAGAGTTTGTGAACAACAGTTTGTTAGCTTCAAGTTCTGGAATTTCTGGTGATGAAGGTACGTGTTTAACCCTTAAAGTTTTGCTGATACAGATGTGAAGTGTTTACTTAGGTTCCTTGATTAATGGGGGTTGTTTGAATATAAGATTAAACAGCAATAATTAGTTTTGAGAGTTTGAAGATGCTAATTATGATTTAATTTAAATTATTATGTAATAGAAAATTGATTATATAATGTAAATTGTAAAATGATCACTATAATCTTAGCTTTAAGCAGCTAATTATATTTTCCAATAGCAGTCAATCAAGTGCATTCAAATACTTCCAAAACATTTTTGTCCATTTTGGATTGATGTCATCTTCAGCTTTTAGTAAAGTAAGTTTTTAATCCAAAGATCTCCTTTTTTAGCAAGCCAATTAATGTTCTTTTATGAGTGTAAATCAGATAATCAATACTGTTTTCGGGCCCAATTCTAGATTAAATTTTAAAAAAATGACAGTGACATTATGACATACATGCTTTAATAATTTTTGTCTTGTGATTATGGATTTGTGGACCTAAAACTGCAGTTTCTAGCATGGAGATTTCATCATTGACATTCGATAACCAACAAGTTCATCAAGATATTGACCAACATAAACATGATACAAAAGATGGTCGCGTAAAACCCCACCAATTTCAAAAGATGGATTGCAGTAATTCGAGTTCAGTTCATCCTATAAAATCATTAGAAGATGATAATCTTGATTATGATAGTAATGCCAGCTCATCAAGTTTTGAGTTCCAAAAAAACGAAAGATCGACTCACAATGCCATTTCAAGATCTTTATTGAGACCTATGTCGTCAAAATGGAATGATGCTGAAAAATGGATAATTAATAAGCAAAATACTCATAATCATACTTCAAAAAACACTGTTCAAAACAGAATGAATATTGGAGGGATTGTAAACGGGATTAGAGGTTATTCTGAGTCTATTAGTTCTAATAAACCGGTTGACTTTGGTCAACCCGCGTCGCAAACTGGTCCAGACAGGTTTTCATTCACACCTTCTTCGGGTCAAACAAATGGGTCAATGGATCAATGTCCCGAAAGTGAAGATTTAAAAGGAATCAACAACCAGGAGTCATTATGTGACAAGAATCTAAACGATGAAAAAACAGGTAAATAATACTTCACCTTTACTCAAATTACAATTCTATATTTGCAATTAAAGTTTTTGTGTAAATCATGGATTTAATTAAATATTATTGGGGTAACTTTATAGAATAGTAACAAACTTTCAAAAGTGTTTCAATTAGATCACTCAGGTTTAAAATGTGTTCCAATTAGATTACTCAACTTTCATGTTTTATTTAAATTATGGGTTTTAACCTTATTTTTTTTTAGCATGATTCTTTTTGTTTCAGTTAGAAAATATATTTTTTGTTTTTTTGATGCTAATATGAAGCGGTGACGTGAATTTTAGTTGCTTTTTTCTATTTTTTAAATGAATTAACCAGCTTTTAATAAATTTTAATATAATTATATAAATTAGAAATTTCAAATCTCATATCTTATCTTCTATTACTTTCTTGAAACAAACAAAATTCGATGATGACCCGATGTGAAGGTTTAGTGACTCGGTTTAAGCAAAAGATGCATCAGTGACCTAATTGAAACATTTTTTTTAAGTTGGTTACTATTTTGTGATATTTTCCCAATATTATTTAATTATGAATTAGGTTGTGATGAAGTAAGATCTGTATCAATGAGAGATATGGGTACAGAAATGACTCCAACTGCAAGTCAAGAACCATCAACAACTTCAACACCAGTGGGGTCCACAACACCTTTTCGTAGTCCAAATTCTTCAATTCCATCTTCACCTAGAAGAGGTGGACACGTGTCCAAACCTATACAACAACACACAGTTAATGACAACTTACAGACCCGAAAACCGTTGACCGAGCAAGAAGTCAAAATTAGAACCCGCAAAGAGATTTTACAACTCGGAATGCAACTCGGGAAGACGAACATTACCGCATGGGCAAGTAACGAAGATTCAGAAAAGAAATTATCGCGTGTTGAAAATGATAATATGGTTGAAGATTTGTTGAGGATTGAATTTGAGAAACGGGCTGTTGCTTGGGAAGATGCTGAAAAATCAAAACATAATGCAATGTATTTGTTTAAACTCGCTTGATTAAATTTTTTTAATTTTTATATATTTTTTTTTGTTTAACTAAGTTTTTATGTTTAGATTTATACGTGAGGAGATCAAAATTCAAGCTTGGGAAAGTCAACAGAAAATGAAACTTGAAGCTGAAATGAAAAGAATAGAGGTAAGTTGACGTGTGTGATTTTTAATTTTGTATTGTTCAAATGGTAAAATAGTTGGGTTTTGTAACACTGTAACGGGTCAAAACGGTAATATAAGTCACCCAATTTTTTTTTCTCTAAATTCACTCACTTTCACCAAGTCTTTCAACCCATGTAATTATTTGAAAAATCTCTGAATTTTCTATAATTAATTAAGGAAAATGTAACTTTCACCAAGCTAGTGTTTCAACTCATGTAATTATTTGAAAAATATCTGAATTTTCTATAATTAATTAAGGAAAATGTAACTTATATGAATATTTGTTACTATTTAGTGAATATTTTTTTCCTCAATTTGACTTAAATTTAACAATTAAGAAGAGTTTTATTATTTCATGAATTTGGTTTTTTCACATTTCCATCCTAATTCAAGTTAATCGAAAAAAGTTGTCTTATTTTAAATCAAAATTCTTATATACTTCATTTACCTCAATCAGTTTAATAAAATTTAAATTTGTGAAAAATTATATAGGAATAGAATACTTAATGAAAGTTGAATGACTCTAAACACACAAGAAATTTTTTTAGGTGACTTTAGTAGAACATATTTAAAAACTTGGTTACTATTTTGTGACATGTTTCGTTTATTTAAAGGGATTAAAATTTGGGTATAAATTAGTCGATAATCAATATGAACAGGCTGAAGTTGAACGAAAAATAGCACATGCTAAAGAAAAGATGTTGAAAAAGATTGCAATGACAAAGCAGAAATCGGAAACAAAAAGGGTGGCGGCTGAAACTTTGAAAAACCGGCAGGCGGCACTGGCGGCAGCACAGGCGGAATACATTCGGCAAACTGGTCGTGTTCCGCCGTTGTCATCCAACAGCTGTTGTGGTTGGTCGTGAAATTAATAATAATTAATAGGTCCGGTTTGATGGTTTATGGTGTTGTAATATCGTCTTGTATGGGTTTGATTGCAAGCATATTAAAATATTATGTTTTATTTTTTATTTTTTTACATAAGTAGTAGAATGGTCCCACGTGGGTGGTGGTCAAAGTCAAGAAATGAGAAGCATGTGGTTGTACTTTCAAGAAAATTCCTCTTTTGACTGCTTTGACAGTTTGACCAGTACCTCACGTTTCTGGAATAAAAATCTCTGAAATAATTGTACCTGTCGGTTTCTCATTTTATTACCACAAAATCATCAAAACAAACACAAAAATAGACATTGTTGATTAAAATGTCTATTATGGTTTTTCTTGTTATTATTTATATTATTTTCTAGAGGGTGTTTATGTTTTTATACATAGTGTAATCAACAAAACAAACAAAAATAGACATTGTTCATTAAAATGTATATTTTAATGGTTATTTCTTGTTATTATTTATATTATTTTTTATAGGGTGTTCATGTTTTTATACGTAGTGTAATAAAAATTTCATTATAAATAGGTTTGGATTAGATAGTACTACTAGACTGGGTCCTAGTTACATATCAAGGGTTAGGTTTCTAGAGTTCCTAATCAATCAATAATAATACTATTCAGTATTTCATTATCATAGATCGTATTAATTAAAGACTCAGGTTCATAAGTAGTAAACCCTATAATGGAGTTGGTTAAGTATTCAAGTGAACCGACTAATGCAACCCCATTGATTAGGCTCATAGACTCTTGCTGGTTCAGACCATAGGTTCCATAACTGCCATCTGATGGTTCCTGTGTGTGAACCGTGTCAAGAAGCTTGACCCATTGGTGACCCATTTGCACCTCTTGTGGCTCCAATATTCTAATGCACCACACCCGGTTCACAAACTCACTATTCAAAACAAGATACATAATAATATAATATCAAATAATGAGATATTTTCAGACAGTAAAACATCATATTCGATGTGTTCGGGTTGTAAGTGTTTGTAAATTAGTAAAAGTTGAGACTTACGACCACAGGTCGTCACCGAGGAGACAGACATCATTCTCACGGTTAACATATACAAGCTGCCAGCCTGATCTTAATGGGCCATCCAGTTGGACTTCAAGCCCAAACATCTGGCCCACTTCACTCTCAGCTCATTATAGCTGCTGAGTTTACCTATATCAACTAACAACTCCGAACATCCCGACTAATAAACCTGTTAACACAATACCAAAAAGTCAAATCAAATTAACCATAAACGAATCTTAAACGTCACCAATAATTATTAAAGAAAGATTCACATTCACAGAGGCTCGGGTCGGTGGGTTTATTTGACCCGCATTTTCAGGAGACTGCAGGAAACCCGACCCGTCAAGACAACTTGTTGTATCAACTGAAAACCCGTTTTCTGTATTGCTCGTGTTATAGTTCGAAGAAGTCAACGGGATAGTCAATGGATCACCATTACTACTTTGCATAAAAAGATTTTAGTTATCAATGTTGACACCAAATAAAAGATTACTTTGATGATCATTGTTTGGTTCTTGATCAACTGAACACTCTCTTACTTGAAATGGTGGTAATGAAATTGCATCAGATACGAGAAGCGGGTCAACCACGACCCGTTTTGTGGGCCAGCCCGTGGAAGTTAACATAGAACTTGATTGAGTCGTGTTAAGAACATTTGAAGTTTCGTTATGAGAAAACGAGTCTAAAAGACGCACGGGATTCCGGTTTGAATCAGAAAAGTTTTGATTTTGGATTGATGCGGTTACGGGGAGTAAAGTTTGTTGTTGGTTATTAACCGGGTTCTGGTGGTTAAGTTGTGAATTGGGTAGGTTTGAAGGTTAAGTAGGTCGAGACTGAGATTGGTGCACCATATGAGCCGGGATCACTGAATCGGTTGGAACCGTTTGGTGGTGTCAAAATTGTGGAACCGGTTGGTAAATTTCGGTTTGTTGCATACCGATCATGCCCGCATCGAGCCGCGGTTGCAGCCATGGTGAACCACTTAGTCCATGAAAAGTTACGAGATTTGTCGCCGTCCAACAAATAAACCATAATTATTCATAGGGATTACTTTGTAAAATAGTAATCAAGTTTTAAGATTTTTCTAACTAGGTCACTCAAATTATTTTTGTTTTGTTTCAATCAAGTCATTTCAGCTCAATTTTATGTTTCAATCTTATATATTTTACCTATATAGCATGTAACCAATCGTACATGTCATTTCTTTTTATTTTTTATTATGTGATTTCATGACTTAAAAAATACCCAACATGGATAAAAGAATTCAAACTATTAAAAAAATTGAAATATAAAAAAATATCATGCAAAATTTTTTAAATTGT
>WOUH02000007.1:8404096-8420214 GCA_009936405.2 Stevia rebaudiana
ACGTGCACATCACCGATTTCAGGGCGTTCAAGCACCAAGGTCGACTACTCAGACCGCCATGAGAGACCACACCCTCATATGCGCGGGAACCGGATGAAATTCGTAAACCCTCGCCCCCTATTAGGTCTGAACCCGGGATAAAACTCTGATTCAAACCATCACCTAGATGTCCTTTGAAAATACTCCAGGGAATCAAACCCTTGACCTCCACCAGAGAGAGAGAGAGATTTACCGTCCCAAAATTATAAATAGATTATCGTATAGATTGATTACATCGGTCTTAATTGAAGGCTTTGACCTGAATATTGGACACCACTTTTGACTTTATGATTTTTTACCATAAAATAACGGAGACATCCTAAGAAGGGGCAATTTTGATTTTTGATTTGCGTCGTTGAATATTAATAAAATATTAAAATGACAAACATCACAGTATCGCTTCACAACATCAACAAATTCATCTAAACCTCTGCAAATTCGCCATAATCAATGGCCGCTTTCATCTCTGTTGTTTACGAGAAGCTGATCTCTGCAGCTTCGGAAACACACGCTCCATACGTTGAAATCAATTCTGAGATAAAGAAATTGGAGCGGTTATTGTTCCAGATCCGAAATCTGCTTACTGATGCTTCACAGAAGGAGATGACCGATCAATCTGTGAAACGATGGCTGAATTGTCTCCAACATCTGGCTTACGACATCGATGACGTAGTTGATGATTTAGCAACCGAAGCTATGGATCGTGAGTTGACTGACGAATCAGAAACCGACACCAGCAAGGTACAAAACTTATTAGATAAAGTATCGATGAATTCATTATGGACTAAGATGATGAAGGAGAAATTAAATGATATTACCATAAAGTTACAAGATCTAATAGAGGAGAAAGATACACTTGGTTTGATTGTGAAAGAGGAATCTAGGTCAAAATATATAAATAGAAGATTACAAACATCTATAATCGATGCATCTAGTAATGTTGGAAGACAAGCAGAGAAAGAGGCATTGGTCCACAAGTTATTGGTGGTTGAACCATGTGATCAAAATTTTAGCATTGTTCCCATAGTTGGTGCAGGTGGGATTGGTAAAACTACTCTAGCCAGACAATTGTATGATGACCAACAAATCAAGGATCACTTCGAACTTAAGGTATGGGTTTATATTTCTGATGAATTTGATAGCTTTGGTATAAGCAAAGTTATCTTTCAATCCGTGGCGGGGGTATACAAGGAATTTGTAGATTTGAATATGCTTCAAGTAGATCTTGAGAATCATCTAAGGGATAAAAGATTCTTATTGGTATTGGATGATGTTTGTTTTGAAAGTTGTGAGGATTGGGAAACCCTGGTGGGGCCTTTTCATGCATGTTCTGGTGGAAGTAAAATCATCATAACAACAAGGAAGGATAACTTGCTTAAGAAGTTGGGTTACAATAATGTAAATCAACTACACAAGTTGTCTCGTGATGATGCTCTGTCTTTAGTTGCCATACATGCATTGGGTGTAAATAACTTTGATTCACATTTGTCACTCAAACCATATGGTGTTGGTATAGTGAGAAAATGTGATGGATTGCCTTTGGCTTTGAAAACACTTGGGAGATTATTGAGTACAAGAAAAGATGAAGATGAGTATTGGAAGCAAGTATTAGATAGTGAGATATGGACGTTATCGGTTGAAGATGAAATACTTCCCGCCCTTAAACTAAGCTACCATGATCTTTCTGCATGTTTAAAGCAGTTGTTTGCATACTGCTCCTTGTTTCCCAAAGGTTGTTTGTTTGACAAGGAGGAACTAGTTCAATTATGGATGGCGGAAGGGTTTTTGAATCAGTCAATGCCAGGCGATTCAACAAAAGAATGCTTAGGTCATGAATACTTTGACGAGTTGTTATCAAGGTCGTTTTTTGAACATGCACCTAATAACGGATCATTGTTTGTGATGCATGACATGGTAAGTAACTTGGCAACATGTGTTGCCGGTGAGTTTTTTTTAAGGTTGGAGAAGGGTTTCAAGAAGGAAGCGTTGGAAAGATACCGCCATATGTCATTTGTTCGTGAGGAATATGTAAGTTACAAGAAGTTTGAGGCAATTAAAGGAGCTAAAAGTTTGAAAACATTTTTGGCAACATCTGTTGGGGAGGTAGAAAGGCGTAGTTTCTTTTTTTCAAATAAGATTCTGGTTAACTTATTTCTTGAGATGCCTTCGTTAAGGGTTCTATGTTTCAGTAGTTTTTACATAAGTGAGATACCCGAGTCCATTGGTACCTTGAGACACTTGAGGTATCTTAATCTATCACGAAGTATAATCACACATTTACCCGAAAGTGTTTGCAATCTCTATAATTTAGAGTCACTGATTCTATTTGGTTGCCATAGTTTTACTAATTTTCCCAGTAACTTCTCAAAGCTTAAAAACCTTCGGCATCTTGATGTTAGGGACACTTGGTATTTGAAGGAGATGCCACTAGGGATTAGTGATTTCAAAAGCCTACAAACTCTCTCCAAGATTTTTATTGGAGGTGTGAGCGGATTTGAAATAACCAATCTTAACAATTTTAAAAATCTATGTGGGAAAATTTCTATTATGGGTTTAGAGAAAGTGCAAAGTGCAATACATGCACGAGATGCTGACTTTTCACAAAAGAGACTTAGCGAGTTAGAGGTTGTATGGAGTGATGTGTCAGATGGTTCGCGGAATGACATTCTTGAAAAGGAAGTTCTAAATGAGTTAAGGCCTCGTAATGATTATTTAAAACAACTCAAAATTATTTCATATGGAGGATTATATTTTCCAAATTGGGTTGGGGATCCCTCGTTTATTCGATTGAATCATGTGTCAATACGTGACTGTAAAAAATGTACAACTCTACCACCACTTGGGCAGCTACCGACACTTAAGGAATTGTTTATTGAACGCTTGGATGGGGTGAAAGTTGTCGGGTTGGAGTTACTTGGGCCTAGCGTTGCTTTCCCGTCACTTGAAATTCTAAGTTTTGAAAATATGGGTGGGTGGGTGAAATGGTCAACCAATAGTGGGATTGTGTCATTTCCTCGCCTTCAAAAACTTCTAATAAAAAGATGTCCTAATTTGGTTGACGTGTCACTAGACGCACTACCTTCACTAAATGTTCTACATATAAGTGAATGCGATAGTGGTGTGATCAGAAGGTTGGTTCAAGTAGCTTTGTCAGTCACCAAATTGGAATTATCATTTATATCAGGGCTTGATGATGTGGTGTGGAGAGGTGTTATAGTGCACCTCGGTGCAGTTGAAGAATTAAAGATCTTGTATTGTAGTGAAATAAAATACTTGTGGGAATCAGAAGCAGTCACGAATAAGTTTCTTGTGAGATTAAGGAAATTGGTAGTGACGGGTTGTGATAATTTGGTGAGTTTAGGAGAGAAAGAAGAGGAAGATAATGCTAAGAGAAACTTGCTAACATCTCTTATGATTTTGGAAGTATCTTTTTGTAACAATATGAAACGTTGCAGTTGTCCACATAGCGTTGAAACGTTAATAGTCGGGCAATGTACTTCAGTCACATCTATTTGTATATCACCGATTGGAGGGCGAAAGCTCAGGTCACTTGAGATTTGGGGGTGTGATAATTTGATGGAAACAGAGTGGGGAGGAAAAAAGATGAACAACAACATAATCAACATGCCAATGCTTAATAAACTACGGATAAATTATTGGCCAAATCTGAAATCAATCATTAACCTGAATTACTTGGTTCGCCTCACATCATTGAGCATAAATGCTTGCGAAAGTCTAGAGTCATTTCCTGACAACGAGTTATCCATTATGACATCATTAACGAGTCTTGCAATATGGAATTGCCCACGTATGGATGATTGTTTTCCTCGTGGGATTTGGCCTCCCAATTTGTGTTCCTTACATATAGGGAAGTTGAAGAAGCCCATCGCAGAGTGGGGCCAGCAGAATTTTCCAAGCTCACTTGTTGAACTATACTTGTTAGGTGACGATGGAGTGATTAGTTGTGATCAATTCTCACATATTCTTCCTCCATCTCTTATCTCTCTTCACATACATGAATTTGAGAATCTTGAATCGGTTTCGATGGGACTCCAACACCTCACATCTCTCCAAGATCTCCATTTTAATGATTGTCCTCAACTGAATAAAGTGTTTCAACCGCAACAACTCACTTTCCTCAAACATCTATTTTTTGAGAATTGTCCTGATCTGAAAGAAGTGTTGCATCCCCAACACCTCACTTCCATCCAACATCTCTTTTTTGATAATTGTGAAAACATGATTAATTTACCAGAAGCATTGTTGCCTTCACTTTTGAGTTTACAAATTTCTCAAAGCCCAAATCTGAGAGAAAGATGCAAGAAAGGAGGTTGTTATTGGCCCCTCATCTCCCATATCCCCTTTATCGAATTCTATCCTCAGTTATTTTGAAGCTCTCTCTCTCACTAGACTGATTTTAAATTAACTATTTTATACTTTCAAACAAGCAGTTGTAAGTAAGATCTCAAAATCTTCTTGTTCACATGGACATGCTTAGTGATGATTTATTTTTTAATTATCTTTTGGTGAAAATCGTCAAGTCAACTCTAAGATTTTGCTCCCTGCTATGAATTTTGGCAAACCTTTAGCAAAATGCCTCCTGTCACAATTAAGTGTGCACCATCAAATCAGCCATTGATATAATCATGGTCGATTTCTTCATAGATCAGCTTAAAATTTTAAGAAAGAAAACTCAGAGTCGGCCTGTTACCTTTGGGCCTTTTGGGCCCCTATTTTACTCAAGAAAACGTTTGGGCCCCCATTTTGGGCTCAGAGTCAATCCTTCTTTCCGATCCACTACAGTGTTAGGGCTTTTGAACGACTTTGTGACTATTTCCAATGGAGGAGATCAAAGCGACAAGAATTTGGGATTCTCACACTACCTTGAAATCACCGTCATCATAAACATGTTGAAGAAAATCGAGCATTCGCAGATTTCCCTCTTGTGATATCAAGTTACGAGATGCAACGCATGATTCTACGATGCTAGGTTGGCTTCAAGCGGATCAATTCTCTGTCATGGTTAGAGTTTTAAATTGTCCTCTTGTTCAATTACTAGCTTCATCATTAAAAGGTTAATCCCAAATTTCTCGGTTTGTCTATTTCTTCTATTAGTCTTTTAATATTGTGGAGACGAAGTGCTATACGATCAATTATCTATCGTTAATTTTGGCCGCATTTATGCATATATATTGATTGAATGCTATGTTAATTAGAAAATAGATAATGCTATCGTAATCAGAACTAAGGTGTTGTTTGGCAACATTTGTGTCATTAAGTGCTGAATTAAGTGGTTTTGTATTTGAATGACCGTGCATAATGAATATATAGCCCTCTGGACTATTTTGTGCTTAATTAAATAGATATGTTTGGTTAAATCGCTGAATAAATATACTTAATGATGAATAATTTAAAATGGAAATACAAAATACCATAAAAAAAATTCTAATTACATATAAAATACTTCTCAATTCAGAATTTTCAATATCATGAGTGCAATAATATAACACATGTGCACCTGCACTGCGTAAAAAAATTCACAATTTCCATTTTGTAATAATCTTTTTACATATCATTAATGCATACATGTGTGTCCCAAATGATAACAAATAACAAAAGGATATCGCATAAAATAAACAATACATATTCCAAAGATTACATAACCACGACAACTGTTTCAGATACCAAAATAACTATAAAGCCACGACAATTGTTTCTAACATAACTTTCAGCTCTATTTGCCCTTGTTACAGCCTTGTTGGCCCGCTCAAGTTGCAGCCAAAGTCTGTCGCTTATCCTCACGATTAGCAGTCTGTTTGGGCTAATTTCCAGCCCTGTTTCGGCCTCTATTTCAGCCCCAGTTCAACCTAGTTATGGCCTTGTTGACCCCTCAAGTTGGAACTCGTTAATTAATCCAAATCACACATAAAGTCTTCAAATCCAAATAGAAATTTGCAGCACCAGAGATTATCAGTTAATCCTAAATTTTACAACAATGTAAATTACGCATGATTTATCTAAAAGTTTTAAAATTTTATTGCAGGCTGCAAGAGATGCAGGTGCGCTTAGAGAAGCTAAAGACAAGCTAGAGAAACATGTTGAAGAGGTAACATGGAGACTCGACTTTGAAAAGCATTTGAGGGTACGCGTTTTATATATTCAACACACAACTAACTGCCATTTTTTTTTCTTTCACATAATCTAGCATACAGTTTTCTTTGGAAGAAATTTCCCAATCTTTCCTTGATGTTGATTTATCTGATATCGATCTACCACCTCTTCTCTGCCAGAAATCAGATTTCAATTTCCTGCTGCAAGCCTGCAACAAATAGATTGAAAAATCTTCATCTATACGCGTAATTAGCAGAGAACAAAATTTTGCTGTAATTAATAGATTGCAAGTCCCATTTTGTATTCAAGGGAGCCACAATATGATAATAAGATGAGTGCTACGAATGTGATTTTTTTTTTTTCATTTTATCTTTCATTCAAATTCAGGTGATGGATTGTGGTTTTTTTATTTATTTCGGAGTGATAGTGTGATTTGGAAGTGATTTGTTAAAGGATACAAAATCTTATATTTTTGGAGAAAAGTGAGAGATCTGTGTTTGATACCAGATAAACCATTGATTTTGTACTTGTATATGACATTGAAGATTTGTATTTGTATTTGATATGCAAGCTGGTTTGTTGTCATACTAATGAATCAAATTTAAGAACAAATTTATCATGATTACATCATAACAGTTGTTCAATAAGCATATCCCGCGATCGATGTAATGTAAAAAAAAACTTTATCTTGAATTCTCTCAATGGAAACTTATGTTATTCGAATTGTAGTTCACTAACTTCAAATTTTAAACTAATTTGTTTAACCACAATGTGATTTGCTACCAAATCAGAACAAAGCTATGATTAGAATACAGAAACTAGTATGTCCGAATTGCAAATTTTAGGATTAAATCACAACAAATGGATGGTGATATAATTACGGAAAAGAATCAAAGAGCAATAGGAATCAAGATTTACCTGGTCGAGCAGAAGACATTGATGGATAATAGCAGTCGTGTGCATCGAACGCCGTAGAAGAAGGATAGCGATTGATGATGGTGATGACCGGTGGGCGTCGATCGCCGGATAAGAAGACTGATCGGGCTAATGTGGTACACACAGTGTGTTCCTATCAGACCAATTCATCATCATATTAACAGGTACACACAAACACACAAAATAAAAAAATTACATGTCAACAACCAGTTGAAAGAAAGCAAAACAAGTCTGTTATTTGATTTAAAAATCATTAAAGGGAGAGAGAGAAACCTTCATATTGACTTCATGATTCATTGTATATGACTATATGTGGACAGAGGGGATATGGGAGATGAAGGGCCAATAACTGCCTTTTTTATTGCATCTTTCGTTAAGTATTGGACAATGTTTGATTGTTAAACTCAAGAGTGAAGGCAACAACGCATCTGGTAGATCCATCATCTTTTGGCAACTGTAAATCCCTAACCGTTGGAGGGAGGTGAGGTGTTGTAGTCCCGTTGAAAAAGATTCTAGTTTCCCAAATTCAATTATTTCTAGGTGAATAAGAGATGAAGGAAGAAGTTGAGAAAATTGACTACAACTACTTACTCCATTGTCACCATGCAAGTATAGTTCAATGACTGTGGATGGTAAATTCTGTTGGCCCCACTCTGCGATCGGCTTCTTCAACTTCCCTATTGTTAGGGAAGGCAATTTGGGAGGCCAAATCCCACGGGGAAAACAAACATCCATACTTGGACAATTTGTTATATGAAGATACTTTAACAAGGTAAAATTGGATAACTCATTGTGAGGAAATGACTCAAGCCTTCCACAATTGATTATTTTCAATGTGGTGAGGTGTACCAAGTAATTTAGTTCAATTACCGATTTTAGATTTGGCCAATCGCATATATCTAGAACTTCAAGCATTGGCATGCTTTTTGTGTTCATCTTTTGTCCACCCAACTCGTTTTCCAAAAGTTTCAGACAACCACTGATGTAAAGTGTCTTAAGCTTATGCCCTCGTGTTGGTAAGAAGATACGTTTCATTGAAATACATCGATATACAATCAAGGTCTCAATGCTATCAGGACAGCTACAACTATCCATATTGTTACAATGAGATATATCCAACATTGTAAAAGATGTTAGGAGGTTGCTCCTACAATTAATTTCCTCTTTCTCTCCTAAACTCACTATATTACCACAACCACTTGCTTTTAGTTTCCTTAAGCTCACAAGCACCTTACTCGCAACTAGTTCTGATTCCCAAAAGTATCTTATTTCATCACAATCTATGATGCATAATTCTTCAACAGCCCCAAGATACTTTATAACATCTCTCCACACCACATCGTTAAGCCCTGAAATACAATGTATATCCAACTTGGTGACTGATGAAGCTACTTGAACCAATCTTCTCAACACACAGTTGTCACATTTAATTATCTCCAAAACAGTCAATGAAGGTAGTGCTTCAAGTGAGACTTCAATCAATTTAGGACAATTTCTTATATAAAGTTGTCGAAGGCATGGAAACACAACTCCATTATTGGTTGACCATTTTGCCAACCGTGGCATATCTACAAAACTTAAAATTTCAAGTGACGGACATTCAAGACGAGTCCCAAGTAACTCCATATCTATAATTGTCAACCCTTCCAAGCCTTCAATAAACAACTCCTTAAGTGATGGTAGTTGCCCAAGTGGCGGTAGAGATGTACATTTTTTACAACCAATTATTGACACATGCTTCAATCGAAGAAACGAGGAATCCCCAACCCAATTTGGAAACTCTAATCCCCCGTATGACCTAATTTTGAGTTGCTTTAACTTGATGTTACAAGGCTTCAACTCATTCAAGACCTCCTTTTCAAGTGTTTCGTTTCGAGAACCATCCCACACATCACTCCATACAACCAATAACTCACTAAGCCTCTTTTGTGAGAAATTCGCATCCCGTGCATGTGTTGCATTTGGCACTTTGTCCAAACCCACAATGGAAATATCCCCACACAAATTCTTGAACTCTTTAAGTTTGGCTATTTCAAATACTCTTTCACCTTCAATAATGATTTTAGAGAGAGTTTGTAGGCTTTTCAGCTCACCAATACCTAGGGGCATCTGATCCAAAAGTCGAGTATCTCTAACGTCAAGATGTCGAAGGTTCTTAAGCTTTAAGAAGCTATTTGGCAACTTAGCCAAAAAACGACAACCAAATACGATTAATGTTTGTAAGTTGTAAAGATTGCATAAGTTTTCTGGTAAATGGGTAACTGCAGTTCGAGATAGATTAAGATACCTCAAGTGTCTCAAAGTATCAATAGACTCGGGTACCTCATGTATTTGAAAATTACTCAAACATAGAACCCTCAACATTGGTAACTCTGATAATAAGTCACCAAGAACCTTATTCGATAAGTAACAACTTTGCCAACATTCTACCTCCCCAACAGATGTTGCCAGGAATGTTCTTAAACTTTTAGCTCTTTTAAATGTCTCGAACTTCTTGTAAGTTACATACTCTTCACGAACAAATGACATATGACGATACTTTTCTAACATTTCCTTCCCGGTATACTTCTTTGCCTCAAAGTCTAACCTTACAAAAAAATCATTAGCAACATATGTGGCCAACTCATTCATGAGGTCATGCATTACATACAATGATTTGTTATTAGGTGCATGTTGAAAAAATGACCTTGACAACAACTCATCAAAGTATTCACGACCCATGTTTTCATGTGTGGAATCCCTTGGAGGTGATTGGTGCAAAAACCCTTCACCCATCCATAATAGAACAACTTCTTCTTTGTCAAACAGGAAGTCCTTAGGGAACAAGGAACAATATGCAAACAACTGCTTCAAATGTGCCGAAAGATCATAATAGCTTAGTTTAAGTGCTGGGACGATTTCACCTTCAATCGGTAAGTTCCATATCTCACTATCTAGTACTTTCTTCCAATACTCTTCATCTTTTTTGGTACTGAGTAATCTTCCAATTGCTTTCAAAGCTAAAGGCAAGCCATTGCATTTTTTAGCAATACCTAGAGCATGTGATTTGAGTGACAAATGAGAATCAAAGTTATTTACACCTAATGCATGTAGAGCAATTAAAGACAGACCATTTTCACTTGACAGGCTTTCTAGCTGGTTTGGAGGATCGCATCCCAACTTTTTGAGCAAATGATTCTTTCGTGTGGTCATGATGATTTTACTCCCAGGAGCACAATCATAAAATGGGCCAACCAAAGTTTCCCAATCCTCACAACTTTCACTCCATACATCATCTAGCACCAATAGGAATCTTTTCTCTCTTAGGTGACCTCTAAGAGCTACTTGAAGCAGATTTAAATCTGCAAAATCCTTATTTTCCCCTGTTACAGATTGAAAAATAACTTTGCAAAATCATCCGAAACACAAATCCATGCCTTGATTTCAAAGTGATCCTTGACTTGCTTTTCGTCATACAAAAGTCTAGCTAGAGTAGTTTTGCCGACCCCACCCATCCCAACTATCGGAACAATACCAAAGTTTTGATCACATGATTTACCCTCCAATAACTTTTGGACCAATGCTTCTTTCTCAACTTGCCGTCCAACAATATTAGATGCATGGACCATAGAGGTTTGTAATCTTCTGTTTTTATTTTTTAAACTAGGTTCTTCTTTCACTCTCAAACCAAGAGCAACCTTCTCCTCGACTAAATCTTTCAATTTGGCGGTAATAATATCTAACTTTTCATGCATCCTGCTGGTACTTCGTGAGAACTTTGTGAAACAAGTTGGGATTAGCTTTCTTACCTTGCTGGTGATGGCTTCTGACTCGCGGGTAAACTCACGATGCATAGCGTCTGTTGACAAATCATCGAGTACCTCATCTATGTCATAAGCGACATGTTGGAGATCCTTCAACCATCGTTTCACAGGTTGACTGGTTATCTCCTTCTGAGAAGCATCAGTAAGCAGACCTTGAATCTGGGTTAACGATCTCTGCCATTTCTTGATTTCAGCATCAATGCCATTGTAGCTAGCAATGTTTTTCAAAACTGTAGATGCCAGCTTCTCAAAGAGCACAGGGAGGAAAGCAGAAAGAAGTAGTTCAGCCATTGATACTGTTTCAGGTGAAATGGATGTATTATGAGTTGTGAAGCTGTTTGCAACTGATAAAATGGTCAACGCTTCGGTTATTGTTTTGCATAGATCAGATCACCGTCCATGGTCCACTAGTTCGGGTAACGAATCTTTAGTATTTTTATATTCAAACGTCTACTAATATTTTAATAAAGTGCATTTGGTTAGCTTCACTTACTACAAGATGTATTTACATTTACATTTATTTTATAAGCAAAAGTTTGAAACTGGGAGATTAAAACTTTTGGAGTTTAGTAAGTACCACCAATACACTGATAAAACATACTTTGATTATGAGTTTTTCTTTCCTAATTTATATTGAAAAGTATTTAAGATGTTGGAAATTTTGAAAATTTGAGATCTTAAATATTTAATAAAGCATAAGATGTTTTTATTAAATAAAATAATCTTATCGATATGTGATTATCCCATAAATCAGTAACTAAAAAAATGGGGAATCTTTGTTGAAAAAATGGGGATGTGACAGATAATTAGTTATAAAAATAACTACAAAACAAAGTGCTCAGATGGTATTTACGAGGAAAAATAACATATATCAGAGTAACATAAATGTCACATGTCAATACTATAATTATTTGATTTTTTTATATATTTTTCCTTTTATCTTAAATTCTAAAATATATATAAAATTCAAAATCAATTAAATTTGTTATCATCCAATTAAGTATTTATCTATATATTTAAAGAAAAAATTACAATTTTCAACCTGAGGTTTGCAATGTTTACCAGTTTTTGTACGCCTTTAATATAAATCGTTCCTAATGTTTCAAGTCATAACAATTTTCCTCCCTAACATTTCAAGTCTTAAAAAATTCCGTCCCTAACGTTTCAAGTTTTAACAGTTTTCGTTTCTAACGTTTCAAATATTAATAGTTTTCCATTGGTGGTTTATGGACAAAAAAAGTTAAAAATTGATTCCAAATAATGTCGCGTAGCAACACCACAATTTTCGAATTTTATATATTCTTTATGTTATCTTAATTACTAAAATAGATTTATATTTTAAAATAGTTTGAATTTGTTATTATTAAGTATTTATCTTATATTTTTAAAAGAGTATATTCTTCTTTTTAACCCTGAGATTAACAATCCTTAATAATTTCAGTCCACCGTAACAGAAACCATTTCTAATATTTTAATCTTAAAAATTTATATAAACTCGTGTAATACCCAGTCGTAAGATAGTTGAAAAAAAAAAAGGAAGTAATCAGGTAAAACAACCGGACCGGAGCCTGAGACCGATGGACCATCCGAGACCCATGTCTGACTCACCCCACGTGTTTCTGGTATCACCTTTACTGACTGCGAACAACCGACCACCGTCGTCGGAATAAAAACTCCGACAACTAATGTAACAAAGAACGTGATCTGATTGCAGAGGCATTACAAAATCTATTAAACGCCAAATATCTCCCTGATAATAATAATGGTTTGATCGATTGTTAACCGACTGTGTCCCTGTCGGCTCAGAGACTTTTCCATCGGTGTCTTTCTTTCTTCATATTTTCTAAAAAAAAGAAAAAAAAAAACAAAAACACATCCATTTAACATGTGCTGGAAGTTATTAGATCATTGGAATTTCATTTAACTTGTACACGTGAAGGCTAGGGTTTGGAATTTGTAAAATGAAATTACATTATAATTTTATATTGTGGATGTAATTGTTGCGTCAAAGCTCATATCTTTACTTACATATATTAATAAGTATATGTGCTAACACTTAGCATGGTACATTATATAATTCTATTTCTTCTATGTAACACACATATTTATTCAGTTTGTGTTTATTTGTCTTTCAGGTAAAAACTTGTTAATGAAGTTAGTTGAGGTGCTCCTCTGGTGAAAGGAAATCTTAGAGGGCTGCAGTGTTGTTGCTGTAAAGTGCAGGGTTCAAATTTGAATTTCTCCAATTTATCTGTACATCGATGGTCAACCCTCACCGGGCAAAGTCAACCTAAACATGAAGACTTTGAAGGTGGTCAACCAAAAGTCAAATCTATTGAAAGACTTTGAAGTAAAGTGAGTAAGAGTAGAAAATCCGTTTAGTGAAAAAAATAAAATAAATCATTGACTGTACATCAAATGTAGAGAAGAAATATGTATTCAAATCATCAAATGTACCTTCATTCAAACAAATATTGTTTAATAACTTTTTATAAGCAATTTAATATTTAATTCAGCAAGTTGGATCTAAAAAAGAGAGTTTTTATGCTTACAGTAGTCTGGAAAATAAGTATATATGAAAAAGCTGTTACTTGGAATACCGTTTCTTCACTGACTGAAAATAAAAAATAATCAGTTAAAAACACATATTGCACACTGATGTTTAATCGATTAAAGACAAGATTGAAGCAATATAAACTGTATGAAAAAGCAAACAATAATTAAGAAAAAGCATGTTTTAATGCTTTGATAATAAGCCTGTAGAAGTATAATGGGCTAATTGCAAAAACCAGATCAGTGCAATACACCGCATTATACACCAAATATTAATATTTTTTACATGCTGATAAACACCATTTATAACTAGAAACCTCACATAATACACCAAAGCATCATATTTTCCACTTGGTCCTTCAAACTCATAAAAATATTTATTACATAAAGTAAAAAACAGGTAATTTTCTGTTCAAGTAACAAAACATATGGACGTAACAGAAATCTTCTAATTAACTTTGCTCCAAGTTGCGAATTTTGACACATCTCTAGTAGAATGCTTCCCATTACAATTCAGTCTACAAAATCAAATCAAGCATGGATATAATTATGGTCAGTTTACTATAATTGTGAGTCACAAAGTGGGAAATATAATGGACAAAATTCTTTCATATAAAAAAAATTATTAAATAAACTGTCAAAATAAATTCAGGACTCAGTTTTTCTAAATAAAGAAACATAGCATTGGACAATGATGAATCATATGCAGTAAAACACAAATTAAGATGAGTCTCTAAGAAAGTGAAAAAATCATATAAACACAAGAAACAGAACATGTGAATATGGAATGAGTTCTAACCTATCATGGCAGATGTTTCATTTTCCTTTTTTTTTTTGTGTAACTCAGTAATTTGGGTCTTGCTGAAAACCACCACTACTCTCTCTTATCAGATCAATCAGCCTGGAAATAAAGTATATACAAGAAGAAAACCCAAATAAATATCACAATTTAACTTGAAGAAAGTAATAATATACTTTGACGATTAGATGAACAAAAACAATGAAAGATTATGTAATAGCAAAACAGAGTAAATTTGGGTTCTTGATCTGCACATAAAAAAATGCATATACTTATATTCAATTCAATTCAATTCCTCTTTAATAAGCTGATACATGATCATGAAAAGGTTACAAAATGTTTGGTTTCACGCAATAGGAAATTTGAAATAGTATATTACCTTTTTCTGATATTAAGTAAAAAAAAAAAAAAAAAAATCGTCCCATGCAAAAAAATATTCCCAACAATTTCACAGATGTAGAACAAATCAAGATTAGAAATGCCATAATCGACCCCTGCATTCCACTTAACCTATTTGAGTTTAGCAGATGGTGAAAACACTACAAACAATGAAACAATCTCGCTTCATCATTTGTTCGCATCATCATATTCACACAAAAGAACATCATATTAACACAAAAGAAGAAGAATAAAAATTTTGTTTTAAAAGATTAAAAAACAAAATATATCAGTTATTGATCGTTAAAGGGAGGGAAAGAGAGACACCTTCTTCATATACAAAGACATAGGGGATATAGGAGATGGCGTTACAGTAACTGCCACTTCCACTGCATCTTTCTTTTAGTTTTGGACAATTACTGAAGATTGCTAAACTCAAAAGTGAAGGCAACAGGTCTTCTGGTAGATCCATCATGTTTGGGCATTCTTGAAACTCTAGATGTTGGAGTTGGAGGTGTTGGGGATACGACAATTTCTTCAAATTAGGGCAATCGCAGATACGGAGGTGTTTAAGGAAGGCGACTTGTTGGAGCCCATCTGAAAGTGATTCCAATTTCTCAAATCCATATATAGTAAGATAATCAAGAGAGGAAGGAAGAAGATCCGAAAAATGACGACAACCACTCGCTCCATCATTATTCCCATACAAGTGTAGTCTCTTAAGTGATGGTGGGAAATTCTGTGTCCCCCACTTTGAGATGGGCTTCTTCAAATTTCCAATTGTTAAGCGATACAAATTTGGAGGCCAAACCCCACCAGGAAAACAAGTATCCATGCGTAGACAGTTTCTTATTTCCATATTCTTTAAAGAGGTCAAATTGGCCAACTCAATTCAATCACTGATTTCAGATTTGTCCAATTCTCTATATCAACATGCTCAATTTTCTTGTTCATCTTTTGTCCTCCCCACTCCGTTTCCGATAGTTTCTTACAGTCTTTAACTTCAAATGACTTGAGCTTCTGCCCTCCTGATGGTAATAAGATTCTTGTAATTGAACTACAACACTCCATATTCTTACATGAAAATACTTCCAACACCCTGAGAGATGTTAGGAGGTTGTTCCTACGATTATCCTCCTCATCTTTCTCTCCTAAACCCATCAAGTTATCACAACAAGACAACTTCAAGTTCCTTAACTTCACAAGAACCTTACTCGCAATTGCTTCCGCTTCTAATTCCCACAAGTGTCTTATTTCATTACACCTCCATATGCTTAATTCTTCAATTTCCCCAAGATGCTTCATAACATCTCTCCACACCACATCAATAAGCCCTGAAATACTCTCTACTTCCAACTTGGTGACTGCTTTAGCTACTTCAACCAGCCTTTTCAACACACCACCATCACAATTACTTATTTCTAGAACATTTAATGGTGGTAATGCTCCAAGTGAGACTTCAACCAATTTACGACAATATTCTATATGAAGTTCTTGCA
>WOUH02000007.1:8420314-8433183 GCA_009936405.2 Stevia rebaudiana
AGGCTTGTCTTCATCTTACCCTCCTCAGACCCTACCTTTAGGTGGGATATACTGAGTACGATGATGATGATGATGATTATTTATTATTATACCTATTTTAATTTTTAAGTGATTTGAATTAGTAATTTTTCATTATCAGGCATTTGATCTGGTGGAGTATAGATACGTTGCATGTAAGCTTCATGGTTTAAATGCCAATTGGAGTGAAGATAAAAAGCAAAGTTACATACGTCATGCTATACGCGAATATAATATTCATAAAACCTTGGTACACCATCACATCGTTCGCCTATGGGACATATTTGAGATAGATCAAAATACTTTTTGCACAATCTTGGAGTATTGCAGCGGTATAGATTCAATACTTTTTAATGTTTTAACCCGACCCACTGGTGTTAACTGTCAAAATAAAATTTCAATATGGTCATAACTTTTTTTCATAATTCCATTTAATTGTTTATTTATTTATTATAAATACAGGTAAAGATCTTGATGCTGTTCTTAAAGCAACACCAATATTGCCAGAAAAAGAAGCTAGGATTATTATTTTTCAGATATTTCAAGGACTTATTTACTTGAACAAAAGAAGCCAGAAGATTATTCATTATGATTTGAAACCTGGAAATGTTCTATTTGATGAATTTGGTGTTGCAAAAGTAACTGATTTTGGTCTTAGTAAAATTGTGGAAGATGATGTTGGATCTCAAGGCATGGAACTTACATCTCAGGGAGCTGGAACATATTGGTTAGTGTTAATCATTCAACTTAATTATACGCTTTCTTTGACTTTATAAAAGTCAAACTTAATATGAACTTATCCTAATTAGAGTTTTCCACTTGAATAAACAAAAAGAACAATATGAGATGAGATATTTAAACCTTAAACTAATATTGTTGTTTCCTGTGACTGAGTTATTTTAGTAACATAGGAATTCATGAATATATTAGATTTCGTATTTTGAAAAAAAAGAATATGATAATTATATGATTCAGAATGATATTTATGAAAGATTGAATGCTTAGATGTTAAAAGAATATATATATGACATTTTATCTTATAATCTATTTAATTAATTAATAATCTGTTTTTAAATGCTCAGGTATCTCCCTCCAGAATGCTTTGAGTTAAGTAAAATCCCTCTGATTTCATCAAAGGTCAGTAATACAAATTCTACTTTATTTTTTGCTGACTAGTTAAATTACCAAAAAACATTTATTTTATTTTTATTCCTTTTAAGTACTTATTTGGGTTATATATCCAAAACTAAAATGTACTAAATGGCCATTCGAGGGTCAATGATATTTTTCTGTTTTTTATATTTTTACAACTGTTTTGCATTCTTGATTGTTGAAGATATGACTAAGCAATGTTTTTATATATATAATTATAATAAATAGGTTGATGTGTGGTCAGCTGGTATTCTATTGTACCAAATGCTTTTTGGAAGACGTCCTTTTGGACACGATCAAACACAAGAACGAATATTGCGTGAAGATACCATAATCAAAGCCCGAAAAGTTGAATTTCCTACTAGACCGTCGGTTTCAAATGAAGCAAAAGTAAGTTCTTCAACCCATTTTCTGCTTTTTTTTTATTGTTATTTTACACTTCTTTTCAATAATATTATTTATATTTGCAGGAGTTTATTAGAAAGTGCTTAACTTATAACCAAGAAGATAGACCTGATGTGTTAACTATTGCTCAAGATCCGTACCTCATATATTCCAAGAAATAATAGCATAACATAAAAGTTACTTTAGCCTATAGGCTTTAGCAACTACCAGCTAATTGGGCTTACAGCAGCCCATAAATCAGTGGCCCAGGCCCAAAAAACTGGAAATATGGGAGATTTTCTTGAAATATTTGTGAAGTTGTTTATTTTTTTTTTTACCCAGAAGTTGGGTTCTTGCTTTAGTTTGACCAAACAATGGTACTCTTTGTTGTACGGGTTTGATTAACATTTTGTATGTAAATAACTAAATGAGGATATGAAGTATCTTTTGAAACATGATTGGTTACATGACATGGATTTTCTTAAACTATCACAAAACAACACTTATCTAATGATGAGAAAGAAATCTGCTAAATTGACTTCACAAACCTTGTAACATAATAGGCTTACCCTTAAAAAGACAAAAAAAAGAAAAAGAAAAAGAGAAGTAGCGTATTTGTCTATGCCTCTGACGTTCAATTGTAACTTGTGAGAACATTTTTTATATTTTATTGAAATTGTGTCAATTTTATATATTATATAAATCAGCTTTTCTTTAATTTGGAAATCAAATTTGACATGGGATGTCCTTGTAATCATGCTCGAGCGTGAGAATAAGTATATTTGTCTGTTTAAAGTATCAATTAGTGAAAAATTCAACGCCTTCATACCTGGTAGTGGAGATGCATTTATATTTGATGTTTTTGGATTGTACCTTCGTTAATGCAACTTCTATTTCATGATGGTTTAGATCTGGGATGCTCTTCTGAATCATCCCTCGTCAACAGTATATGTTTTTGGTAATGCCCATTTAATGTTTGTTATAGACGGCCTAGTTGTGAGCTTGGTTATATGTTTATTCTGGACTAGTTGTATGACCGAATTATGCTCATGTATGTCATATGATTTGTTCCGAACTAACCGAACAATGGGAATAAGTTAATGTTGGGAATAAGTTAATGTGCCGTGTAGTTAGTTCTTACCGGGGTTTATATTGTTTTCAAATGTTTGGTCCATTTAAATGCTCAGCTAACCTTAACTTGTTCTGGTATTTATTGGTTCGGTGTGAACATACGTCGTCAGAGTATAACCTGCTCTAAAGGTATATGTTGTGAGATTAGCCATCTCGAATCGGCTTATAACAATTACACAAGACATTAATCGTTAATCATGTAATGAGTAATGACCCAACAATCAACCTATCCATCTTCAACTACCTCTTACACATAGCGTACACATGTTTAGTCGATTTTCATACTTCTTTAATTAAAACTGGTTTCATATAAAGCGCGTTCAAATTGAATTTTTTTTAACCGGTACATAATCAACTCCCATTAACTTGCACCACCAAACCATAGATTCAAAATATCGTTAGTTGATGAGGAGAAGAAACATTTACTACTAGAATGTCAACGTGAGAAGTGTGTTATACGTATTTTAATAAACTCACCCTTTTAGTCGGAATAATGAAGTGATGAGAAGCGTACCTCAACCGCAACGCAACGCAACGTTTGCTTCTTTACCACATGGTGGGTGGAAGCAGTTGGTCATCAATCACACTCCCCTTTTTGTTGAAACATTTCCACTTTTACATCTATTCTCCTTTTACTTTCAATTTTGTACTCTACCGTCCCTCCAACGACTTCCTTGGAGAGATTCATTTTCCAAGATAAAAAGAGGTCAATGCTGAAGTTACCAGAATATAATATAAATAATAATAGAAAAGTAAAAAAAAAAAAAAAACAATTATTAGTTGCGCATCTATAAAATTTGGTTTCATAATTATAAGATGTAAACATAAACTAATACGTAATATTTGTTAGAGTAGTTCAAAACTGTAAATATAAAACTGTTTAGGCATGCCCACGAAATCGAATATAATTGAAATGATTATACGCACGTAGATATTTCTTTTTCTTTTTTTTAAAATTTTTTTACTTGTAACTATTGTGTAGCAACTCAATGAAAAAAGACGAGAGCAAACCCTTCCATTTTAGCATGTTCCAAGAATAAAGTAATTTTATTTTCCTTTTCTAAAATAATTTTATTTAATCTTAGATATTTTTATATTAAAGGTGTCAATCTACATTGTTGTCTTTTGTGAGACTTGAACCATCGACTTTATGAGAGAAACACTACTATGCACACGCATGGACCCGTGTTATTAGGTTCCAAGCCCTTGGTTTTATTAATGATATCTAAATCAAAATATGTAAAATATCAGTTTTTTTTTAAATAATAAACTCATGCACCATAGTATACTTCTAAATCATTTATCTTGTGTTAACCGTGAGGCTTCTAATAACATATTAACATATTATGCGGAAAAACTTGCTATGATTGTAAATCAATAGCAATATGCTATCAAGTATTCTATATATATACATATAAATACTTTCCTTATACCACCCTCCCACTAAAACCTTTCCAAAGACTTCAAAAACACAACTCACCGGAAACCTTCTCCTTCCTCCCACCGGAGCTTCACAACCACCATGAGCTCCTACGATGACGACGACGACTGCGGACACCACCATGAACACCAACGCCGGAAACTCTACTACCATATAACCGCCGCCATTACCGCCATAATCATCTTAATCCTCTTCACAATTCTCCTCATATACCTCATCCTCCAACCCTCAAAACCAAACTTCACCCTCCAAGACCTCACACTTTACACCTTCAACATCTCCACCACCACACTCACCTCCATCTTCCAAATCACCATCTCCTCCCATAACCCGAATTCCCGCATCGCGATCTTATACGACAAACTCGACGTATACGCCACCTATCGGAACCAACAAATCACACTGCCAACGATGGTCCCACCCGCGTACCAAGGGCACAAAGACGTGACCGTTTGGTCACCGTACTTGTACGGAACTGAAGTTCCGGTAGCACCGTACCTTGCAGTCTCGTTGGCAGAAGACGAGACTGCAGGTACGGTGTTGGTTAATGTTAGAGCTTCCGGAAGAGTGAGATGGAAAGTGGGAACCTTTATTTCCGGCGGATACCGGTTGAATGTGAATTGTCCGGCGTATGTTACGTTTGGGAATAAGAATGATGGTTATGTGGTTGGTCCTGCTGTGAAGTATCAGTTGTTTGAAGGGTGTAATGTGGATGTTTAAGGTTAAATGTTTTAACGTTGTTAGAAAACGTCATGCAAGTTTTGACTTTTGTAGTGTTGTGATAAATAATTTCAATCTTAGTTGTAATATAAGAAAATATTAAGTTTAAATTGGGAAATTAAACATGGACAATACCGTGAAATCACGTATTAATGTTGTAACTATCGTTTTATATGTAATACATGGTTTTTAAACCGTTTTAATTCAAACTTGTTTTTGCTATGAGTGCATGATTTCTAAATCGAACCCGAATCTATTCATGTAATATTTCATACTTAACATTAAACCCAAAATTGTACCAAACAACATGACCGACCATAGATAAAGTGTCAAAACCGAAATGCCTATGGCCCAATAGTCCAAAAATGTGCAATAAAGTATCCTTAAAAAATAGCTAATGACATAACTTCAATGTTAACTCTAATAAAAAAGACAAACTAACGGTAACAAAATGCCACAGTTATCTATTTGGTGCAGAAATACAAACACTGGTTTTAGACAATTTTCATGATTTCAATTCAAATCATTTATTAGCATGCGTACAAACGAACGATTCCATAAAAGATTAAAAATGAATTAAAATTCCTTATGGTACACATTGAAATATCTCATGGGACAGAGGTGAGAACATGTTATTAACATGTATATAAACATACATTCTCAGCTTTTTAAATCATTACTAAGGTTATGACTTTATACCAACAAATAAACGGCTAAAATGAATGGTTTACCCTAGTCGTTATTGCCTCAAGAATTGTTGAACAATCTAGTTGCACATTGCAGCAGCTCGGGGACTAACAAAATAAGAAAATAAGTTAGAAGACACACTAATCGTTCATAAATTCACATTTTTGCAAATTAAGTAACAATTGATGACCAAATAGGGTTGCCTCAATGCTACTAGATTCAACATTTCAACATTTAGCATGAAATGATCAAATAAAGATTATGCAAACGTACGCATGAGAATTACAACTAACAATAGCAAATTGATACAGATCTTCACAGCTAAAACTCATATCAAGTTGATTCTTATCAGCTTTGTATATTAGTAAATGCTTTACAAGATTCAAAATTATAATGTACTAAAATTAACAAGCAAAGAATCAATAAGACATGTATAAACATACCAAATCAAGCAATTAAGATAATAAGATGAATTTAAGCAATTCGCTAACTATCAAATATACCAAAAACCTAGGGATTATTCACAATTTCACATCAATCTTAGTTTCATGCTACCTCAAAATTAGTAATTTATAGTGATTTAAGTATTAAGAACACTAGAATATACCTTAAAATCTTTCAGTAAGTCACAAACCCACACTGCATTGTTTCGGACCACCGGCCATAGATCCATTGTTACTATCTGCAGAAACCCCAACTGATAAATTAGGGCAATAAACTCTCAAAATCCTCCGTCGAGCCCACCAAGAACCAGCTTGAAATCGAACTCGAGTCATCATCCTCAAATTGAAATTAACAGTTCCATGATTCCTTTCACCATTAATACTATCTCGATCATCAAGATACGCCGTCAATGAAGCAAATGTTGCCGTAAGTGTAGTCTCATTCTTAATCCCCTGCACAAACGGCGGAACTGTAGTCTCCGAGATCGAATCCGATTTGTAGAAGATAGCAGCTTCGATTTGATTATAGTAAAGTGTAATTTTCGAATTAGGGTTCCGAGCAGTAACACGCGCGTCCCAATTGCCGGAAATCAATGAGTTGGATGAGACATTGAAGTTGGATAGAGTTAGGGTTTCGACGCGAAACTGTGGGATCTGCGGGCGGAGGATGAGCCACATGATGAAGATGATGATGCCGGTGATCAGGATGGAGCCGATGAGGAATGCGAAGAAACGGTGGACGAAGGTGGCGCGTGGTTGAGACGCGTAGGGATTGGAGTAGTAAGGGTTACCGGCGACATGGAAGTATGTACCTTGATTTTGTGGAGGATGCGGTGGCGGAGCAACGTAAGGGTAGCCGTTGGGGTGGTTGCCGGTGCCGGAGTAAGCTGGGTAGCCGGTGACAGGTCTGGATTGATCGGCCATTGAAGAGATGGATTGAAATTATGGGAAAAGTATATTAAATCAAAATTGGGGAAGTGTTGTCATCAATCTTTGTCTGTAATTCGAATCTTGAAGCACAACTCCACTTGATAGTCGATACCGACAAGTTTTCAAGCAAGTAAATTTATGATTTATCTGAGTAAATTTAGCGAATGTGGTGGTGTTTAGCCGACGTGGTGGTGTAAAATTCAAAATTGTTTATGTATAGACATTTAAAAAAAAATAGAGTAATTTCGTTTAAAAATAAATAAAGATAAAATTTTGGTGGTTTCATCCTCATAATAAGTAAGTTTTTATAAATATGCTAAGTAATAATTATTAATTAAGTGTAAATAAAGATAAAATTTTGGTGGTTTCATCCTCATAATAAGTAAGTTTTTAGAAATATGCTAAGTAATAATTATTAATTAAGAGTCTACCTCTTAATCAAGATAGACCAGTTAATGGTTCAGCATAAATTTACCAATGATTGTTTGCTTACTTTATTAATGGTTTAAACAACCTTTTAATACGTAAGATTTTATAAATATGTTGAATGATTAAGAGTAGACATATCACTTAATGGTTCAGCACAAATTTACCAAAACAGATTCGATTTTGGATCTTAGTTTGAAAAACTAACAACTTACTGACAAATCGTAACACTCTAAGCTCTTAATATGGATGTTAAAAAACAAAAAACTGATTATTTCGGTTTTGGTTATAGGCAAAAACGAATTGAGACGTACGCACCCCTGGCTGACAATGTTTAAAACAGACATATGTAATTGAAATTATGCATGTATGCGTTGCGCTTATATAATATGTATATGTAGGTTTTTGAGGAGCAAAAGTACTAATTTTAACGTTATTTTATTCATTGTTGTAAAAATAACGTTAAAAACGTAATGTTGGTCGATTAATCAAGTATCAAAAAAGCGAGGTCTTATTGAAAGCACTCTTATCTAACTCTGTCTATATTTTAAAATCTTATTTATTAAAAAAACGAAATTTTGTATCGAAGAATTGTTATGCTCTTAATTATGTAGCTTAGGTTGAAACAGCAAGCAGCAATTGTTCTGCTTCTCTGGTGGACGATGATAATGCGCATAAATTCTCAGCTTCAAGCTTCAATAGAATTTAAAGGTAATTTCATCATAAACTCATTTCTTCTACCTTTGAAAAAACCCCTTTCATCTTTCCAATTAGGTTTACAATTTGGTCCGCACAGCACATTCTTAGCTTCCTCCCACTCGAATTCCTCTTCAAATAGTGTTTATACTCGATCGAAGTATCAAAAAGTTACCAAATTGGATGAAGCTTTAAAGTTGTTCGATGAAATGACACAGAGACGACCGCTTCCATCTGTTGTTCAGTTTACTCAGCTGTTGAATGCTGTTACCAAAATGAAACATTTTTCTTGTTGCCTCAATCTTTTTAAGCAAATGTGTGCCATTGGAGTTCCTCTGAATGAGTACTCTATGAATATTGCAATCAGGTGTTGTTGTCGGTTGTATCGCACCAATGACGGTTTCGCGATCCTAGGTTGTTGCTTCAGGCGTGCAGTTGTACCAAATGTGTTCATATATAGTACACTTCTAGATGGACTCGTGTTAGAAGATCGGATTGTTGAGGCTGAGAGATTGTTCAAGAAGCTCATCAAACATAAACTTTGTGAACCTGATGTTGTTATGTATTCCACAATGATTAAAGGGCTTTGTAAGTTTGGCAATAATAATATCGCCATTGCGTTACTTAGGCTGATGGATGAAAGAGGTTGTAAGCCTCATGTTATTGCATATAGTACCATCATTGATAGTCTCTGCAAAGACAAAATGATTGATGATGCTTTGATACTTTTCAAAGAAATGGTATTTGAGAAAGGCATTCGACCGGATGTCATCACATACACCTCTCTGATTTATGGATTTTGTCTTTTAAGTCGTTGGGACGAAGTCTTTAAGATGCTAAAAGAAATGGACGATGAAAGGATTTCTCCCGACTTTCAAACCTTTAGCATATTAGTTGATGCGTTTTGCAAGGAAGGTAAGGTGGATGAAGCGGAGTCTGTTATAAACATCATGGTTGAGAGGGGCGAGGTTCCCGACATAGTGACGTATAATTCACTAATAGACGGTTATTGTTTGCGAGGTGAAATGAACAAAGCAAAGACAGTTATTGATTCACTTACATCTAAAGGTCTCGTCCCCGATGTTATTACTTATAGTAGTTTGTTGAATGGGTATTGCAAGGATTTGAAAATAGAAGAGGCGATGCATGTGTTTCATGAGATGACAAGAAAAGGTTTGAAACCAAATTCTATAACTTACAATGCCATGATTCAAGGTTTATTTAGGGTTGGACGTTGTGTAGCTGCGCACAAACTCTTTGATGAAATGCGAGCACAAGGCCAAATGCCAGATGAATGCACTTATAGGATAATGTTAGATGGGCTTTGCAACAACCAACAAGTAGAAGAGGCGATCTCTTTGTTTCGTTTATTGGGTGATAGCAAACTAAATTCAGATATCAAAGCGTACAATATTCTTATTGATGGTGCAAGCAAATGTGGGAAGATTGATATTGCGAAGGAGATGTTCCATGAGCTTACTATAAAAGGTTTGCAACCTAATGTTTGGACATATAACGTGATGATTAGTGGCTTATGCGGGGAAGGTTTACTTCAGGAAGCAAAACGGTTGTTTCTTAAAATGGATGAGAGTGGATGTCCGCCTGATAATGTTACTTACCGTGTTCTTCTACAAGGATATCTTAAAAACCAACATTTTGATGATGTAGAGATGCTTTTACGACAAATGGATGAGAAAAGTTACTCTCTTGATGCTACAACTTTATCGTTGTTAATAGATGAAATCGCGGGTGGTTCAATAGATAGAAGTATGCTTGAGTTGATAGGTTCTGCCTGAGAATAACTGAAATGGTGATTGTGGCTGTTTTTTTTATTATATATTTTTGGGATGAGGAATGAAGATTGTACCTACAAAATGTAGCAAGTAAGAGATCTATAATGATTGGGTATTTCAGGTCTAGTGAGTTCAAAACCTTCATTTGTAGTTTAATTATTTTGATGTGTTGTAACCACATCTTCGTGAAGATCATGTCTCATAATGGTTAGATTCTCCTTAAAAAACACGTTGACATGTCGCAGCAGTGTAAATGCCTTAACATTATTCTACTTCTAGTCGGTGTTTACTAAACTGTTACCCGAACCGACCTGCCTGTTTATTTTGTCAATTATATTCGGCTTGCGTTGAACTTTCTAATTTCGATTAAAAGAATTTGTTAACACATGTATGGGTACACATTGTGTTAACATGTTGTATTATTTCCGGGTTTGAGAAAGATAGGAACGTGCCCTTTATGCATAACTCTGGTTAGACCAACCGACATACGGTCATAGTATTTTCTTTCAGTTGTTTTAAAAATTGAAATATCGAACCTAGCACTTTCTAGGTTAAAAACCAATGAAGAAGGTAATATATTAATAATATATGAAGAGGGCAATCGTACAAATAAAAAGTCAAATGTTCTATAAAATAATTTTTTTAGAGATTTGTAAGTATTTTATATTTTTGTTTCTAATTCTTTTTGGTACTTTAACAAATTTTTATTTCTTGTTACATGTAACTATTATTCAAGTAATAAATTTTGTAAAACCTTTGGGGTTTGTTTGGTATAAGGTAATGGAATGGACGACGGAATGGAATGGACAAGGGAATGAAATAGATCTTTAGCATTCCATTGTCATGTTTGGTTAATAGTGAAATGAAATGAATCATTACATCATATTGTTTGGTAAAAGAAAAAGATGAAGGAATGAAATACAATTTGGTCGGGTCAAGGTTCCGATTATTGTTCGGATCATGGATCGGGTCGTGGTTCAACTCATGGGTCGGTTCATGGTATAGGTTGTGGGTCGAGTCATGGTTTGGGTCGTGGGTTGTGTTTCGGGGATTGGGTCATGGGTAGGCTTATAATTTGGATTATGGGCTGGGTAATGGTTATGGTTCAAGGCATGGGTCGGGTCATTTTTTGGGTCATGGGTCGGGTTATGGTTCGAGCCATGGGTCGGGTAATGGTTTGGATTTTGGATCATGGGTCGGATTATGGATTGGATCAGATCATAGTTTGGGTCATGAGTCGGGTTATGGTTTGGGTCATGAGTTGGGTCATAGGTCGGGTTATGGTTCTAGTCATGGGGCGGGTAATGGTTTGGATCATGGGTCGGGTCGGGTAATGGTTCAAGTCATGGGTCAGGTCATGAGTCGAGTTATGGGTCGGGTCATGGGTTGGGTAATGGGTCAGGTCATGGGTTGTGTAATGGGTCAGGTCACGGGTTGGGTAATGGGTCGAGTCAGGGTTTTGATTATGGGTCGGATACTGGGTCGAGCCATGCTTGGATCATTGATCGGGTCATTTCTTAAAGGAATGGAATGAAAAAAAAAAAACCAATCCCCCAAGGAATGAAAATTCATTAAAAGAAAAGAGATCACATTTCATATGTAATGGTACATTCTATTTCTAATTGTAACCAAAATGTTTTATTTCATTACAACGTAATGACTCATTCCATTCCCGCCTCCATTCATGCATACCAAACACTACCTTGTAATTATTTTTTTTACCTAACCGTATAATACACGAGTTTTAAACTCGTTTTCAATAAAATCAACGTTAGGTCAAAAGGACATATTTCAATTTTATTTCCTCAATCCACTAAAATAAGATTAAGGTATCATGAACATTGTTCTGTGAAGTCTATAGAAAGTGACAAAGTGTGTGACAAACCTTATGGAATTGGTAGATATTAAGGTGTTACAAATGAACTAAAAATGTTAAACTCAATGTTTTAAAAACCAGTATTTTAATCATACCGGATTTAGCTTAAAAATGGTTCAACCGGTTGAACTGGGTTATGCCGAATGGTTCAACTGGCCTGACAAGTTAACCATTTAATTCCATAATTTACAACTTCTACTAAAAAATAATCTAAAATTACATATTCCATAAAAAGAAAAAAAAATCCAAAATTTAATATATAATCCAAATATAACCGAAAAATCAATTTAAAGGTACTTAAAATTTCACACAAAGGTTAATAAAAAGTGTATGATATGTCTCGGACATTAGAATGTTGAATGTGTAAGCTCACTATCGCTTAAAAGATGGAATTGGCTGTCACCCTCCGGTTCAAACCAGTTTTTAAACATTGATCAGTAAGTTAATCGTATTTTCAAATTCAAAATTTTCATCATGGGCATTTTTTTTACCCTAGATACAAAACCGGTTTGCCGGTTGAACCGGGTTAAACCGCCGGTTCGACAGGGAAAAAACCTCCACTGAAAACCGGCTATTACCGTGCCAGGTGTTTGAACGAAATACGGTTTAACCGGTTGAACCGCCCGGTTTGACCCGGTTTTTAAAACATTGGTTAAACTCTATAAACCTGGAGGACGAAAATGATAGTTTACTCTGAAAACAATATATTCACAAGTTTGTAATCTTTTTCGTTTAAAGGAGGTGGGGCCAGTTCATTTTTTGAACTTTCTAAAGATACAAACAAACAGAGTCAAGTTCTAACGTTTCTTACCAAACCGAAGTGATTGTTAGGTTAAAACAACACGCATCAATTCTGCTTCTCTGTTGGAGACTACGACGATGGTGACTCGCATTGTTTCTCATCTTCATGCTTTCATCAAATTCAAAGGTAGCTTCTTCATCACTAACTCCTTCCTTCTTCCTTTCAAAACCCCTCTTTCATCTATCCAATTAGGTTTACATTTTAGTCCTTGCAACACATGTTTAGCTTCTATTCACTCCAATTCTGTTTCAAACGGCGATCGTCCTCCATCTAAGTTTCAAAAAGTTACCAAATTGGATGATGCTCTGAACCTGTTCGATGAAATGACTCAGAGACGACCTCTGCCATCTGTCATTAAGTTTAATCAGTT
>WOUH02000007.1:8448049-8472652 GCA_009936405.2 Stevia rebaudiana
AAAGGTTTGCAACCTGATGTTCATACATATACGGTGATGATTAGTGGCTTATGTGGCGAAGGTCTACTAAACGAAGCAAAAGACTTGTTTCTTAAAATGGATGAGAATAACTGCCCGCCTGACAATGTTACTTATTGTGTTCTTCTGCAAGGATATCTTAAAAACCAGCATTGCGATGATGTAGAGATGCTGTTACAGGAAATGGATAGAAAAAGTTACTCACTTGATGCTTCAAGTTTATCGTTGTTAATAGATCAAATCGCGGGTGGTTCAATAGATAGAAGTATGCTTGAGTTGATAGGTAGACTCATGCCAGAAGAATTAATGGATATTCATGCGAAGATAATAGTCGAAAAACTGAAACAGTGAATGCGGGATAAGAAATAAAGATTGTATAGGCAAAACGTAGAAAGAATGAAATCTATACCAAAATCCAATTGGTCTTCATGTGTTTGGCCATTGGTATATTCTATTTTTGTTAGTCTAAAATTTTACATATTTTGTAATTTTGTAGTTTAAAGATGTTTTACTAATTTCATGGATATTAGCCGGTACGTGTTCTTTGTGATTTCATTGACATTACATGCTAGTTTCAGTTTTATATGTGCATAGAAGATATCATAGCTTTTATCATAGCTCATAAGTGTTCTTTTGTACAATCAGTCATGTATTAGAAATCAACTTCAGATTGTTTTTTGTTGTTTAATGATGTTTTTTTATTATAAGTACCAATCAAGCTTTGACTTTGAAACCTTGAGATTGAAGGGAGGTGTGGCGACGGTGGTGGTGGAGAAATTCCGGTGGTGCGGATGAGGCATTTCCGACAAGACTGCCGTAGTGGGATCGCAACTTCTGCTCTTCACGCTTTCCACAAATTGAAGGGTAATTCCACCTCCAAATCTGTCCTTCCTTCGATAAACCCTATCTCGTTTTTCCTATTAGGTTTACAGTTAGCTTCCTTTCACTCCAATTCTTCTCCAAATAGTGATCATACTCCGACTAAGTTTCAGAAAATTAACAACTTGAATGATGCTCTGAACATGTTCGATGAAATGACACAGAGACGACCACTGCCATCTGTTGTTAAGTTTAATCAATTGTTAACTGCTGTTACCAAAATGAAGCATTTTTCTTATTGCCTTGATCTTTTTAAACAAATGTGTGTCATTGGAGTTCCTGTTACTAACTACTCTATGAGTATTGCAATCAGGTGTTGTTGTCGGTTGTATCACACCAATGACGGTTTTGCGGTCCTTGGTTGTTGCTTCAGGCGCGCTGTTGTACCAGATGTGTTCACATATAGTACACTCTTAGATGGACTCGTGTTAGAAGATAGGATTGTTGAGGCAGAGAGATTGTTCAAGAAGCTCATCAAACAAAAACTTTGTGAACCTGATGTTGTTATGTATTCCACAATGATTAAAGGGCTTTGTAAATTTGGTAGTAATGATATCGCCATTGGTTTACTTAGGCTAATGGATGAAAGAGGCTGTAAGCCTAACGTGGTTGCATATAATACCATCATTGATAGTCTCTGCAAAGACAAAATGATTGATGATGCTTTGGTACTTTTCAAAGAAATGGTATTTGAGAAAGGCATTCTACCAAATGTCATTACATACAACTCTGTTATTTATGGCCTTTGTCTCTTCAGTCGTTGGGATGAGGTCTCTAAGATGCTAAAAGAAATGGATGATGTAAGGATCTCTCCTGATTTTCAAACGTTGATGCGTTTTGCAAGTAAGGTATGGTGGATGAAGTGGAGTCTGTTATAGACATCATGGTTGAGAGGGGCGAGGTTCCCGACATAGTGACGTACAGTTCACTAATAGACGGTTATTGTTTGCGAGGTGAAATGACCAAAGCAAGGACAGTTTTCGATTCACTTACATCTAAAGGTCTCGTGCCTGATGTTATTACTTATAGCAGTTTATTGAATGGGTATTGCAAGGATTTGAAATTAGAAGAGGCCATAAATATGTTTCATGAGATAACAAGAAAAGGTTTGAAACCTGATAGAGTCACTTACAACACCATCTTACAAGGTTTATTTCGGGTTGGACGTTGTGGAGATGCGCGCAAACTTTTTGATGAGATGCATGCAGAAGGCCAGATTCCAGATTAATGCACTTATAGGATAATTTTAGATGGGCTTTGCAACAACCAACAAATAGAAGTGGCGGTTTCTTTGTTTCATTTGGTGGGTGATAGTAAGCTGAATTCTAATATCAAAGTGTACAATATGCTTATTAATGGTGCAAGCAAATGCGGGAAGATTGATATTGCGAAGGATCTTTTCCATGAGTTAACTGTAAAAGGTTTGCAACCCGATGTTCAGACATATACGGTAATGATTAGTGGCTTATGTGGCGAAGGTCTACTAGAGGAAGCGAAGCACTTGTTCTTTAAAATGGATGAGAATAACTGCCCGCCTAATAATGTTACTTACCGTGTTCTACAAGGATATCTTAAAAACCAGCATTTCGATGACGTAGAGATGCTTTTACAGGAAATGGATGGAAAAAGTTGCTTGATGCTACAAGTTTATCGTTGTTAATAGATGAAATCGCTGGTGGTACAATAGATAGAAGTATGCTTGAGTTGATAGGTAGACTCATGCCAAAAGAATTAATGGATACTCATGCGAAGATAATAGTCGAAAAACTGAAATAGTGAATGCGGGATAAGATATAAAGATTGTATCCGCAAAAAGTAGAAAGTATGAAATCTATACCAAAATCCAGTTGGTCTTCATGTATTTGGCCATTGGCATATTCTATTTTTGTTAGTCTAAAATTTTACATATTTGTAGTTTCGTAGTTTAAAGATGTTTTACTAATTTAATGGATACTAGCCGAGTGCGTGTTCTTTGTATTTTCATTGACATTACATGATAGTTTCAGTTTTATATCTGCCAAGAAGATATCATAGCTTTGATCATAAGTGTTCTTTTGTACAATCAGTCTTGTATTAGAAATCAACTTCAGATTGTTTTTTGTTGTTTAATGATGTTTTTTTAATATAAGTACCAATCAAGCTTTGACCTTGAAACCTTAAGATTGAACTTTTGAAATTTTGGTACAACTTAAAGCTATTTAAGATCTTGCAATCTTTAATCAAGCTCTGCTGTATAAAAATAATCTTACTTCAAACAGAACCTACTCTAGCTTTTTTTCCATTAAATCGACAACTTCCAATGCAAACAAGAAATCTTTTCAAAAACTTCCATGTTATTGACCCTTTTACCCTTTGGTCACCAATCAAGAACACAAGAAAATTACAGTATACTTATATTTTAAAGAACTTTACAAGATACATCTGATTGCATATAACTACGAGTTTCAATGTAATCAACAGACAACAACCTGTTTGGCATTATAAACAAAAGGTAGTTGAAACCAAAAGTTTTTTTTAAAAAGCACAAGGGTTAAAGGGCTAACTAAGATTCTCATAACAGAAGCAGCTTGTGGTGCAAATGTTCTTCATTTGAACCTGAATGCGTATGTCCTTTGTAATCATGGAAAATAAGTGTCAAGATTCCAACTAAACAAAGCACAGAACCTACTAGAAGCTTGTCGTATCGTTCCATCCAGTGAAACTTGAGTTGGCTAGCACCATAGAATGATAGAGCTACCAATGATGTCATCACAGTTATAGTGCTGCAAATAAAAAAACAAATATTATGGTAGATTAAAATATTAGGGTCAGGATCATATATTGGTATGGGTAGAAATTAGGCGGGTGAGTTGGATTTACAATGCAACAATTTGTTGTTTTATTTTTGGAATTTATACACAATTATTGTAGTAAATTACTAAATTTGATTATAAAAACTGTTATCTCTAAGTAAATTGGTGCAAACTTGTCTAGTTTACTTATAAATGTGGATTTGGGTTATATTTAACTTTTAATACGGAAAACAGGTAAAGTAAATGGTTAGAAACTAGGAAGTCACCAAGAGTATTTTTCTTAAACCATGAAATGATCTAAATCATGTTATTCAAGAAAGTAACTTATTGTTGAAATAATATAATCTTATGAATCATATTGACAAATTAACTACTTGTATAATTAAATTAAATAAAAGCTTTTCATCCAACATGACTCGTTTCTACCTGGACCGATATAAAAACAGTTTTAATCCACCCTCTAAATAAAAATTCCTGTCACTTCATATAACTTTGACCACACCGTTTGACCATTTACTCGTTAAAAGAAACGGTTTGACCCATTAACAATAAGTCACAACCCAAACTGACTCCTTTTCATACACATAACTTGAAACTTCACCCTCTACAGAAAATTAATGGAGTCCTAATTTGACTTTTGATAACAAGACCAATACCAGTATCATTAATATTTAATAGTAGCAAAAATAAACAAGCGCGTTAGGTAACCAATGTTTAAGACTAAAAAACTAAACTTACCTGAATAACAATACTATAATAGCTAGCACCATCATCGATGATGAATTTCCAACAGCAAGAAACACAGGAAGTGTGGTCGCACAAGGAGATAATGCAGGAACAAGAACAAGTCCAGCAACCGCCATTTTTTCCATTGGTTGGTTGTGGGCATGCGTGTGACCGCCTTTTCCACACATGAATAATAATATGTAACTACCACCGAGTACAACCAGTAACAATGATGCAAGTTTGTGTACGGTTTCTTCACCAGCAATCGTGTTTGATATGGTTACTGCAGTAATTCCCAATAGAGATGTCGATAAGACATGCAAAACACCTCCAAATGCAGCTGTAGAAGACATGAACATGATAAATTTATATCAACTTTATGTTAAATGCATATGTTTTAACCAAACAGAGTTAGTTGTTAAAAGATTTGAGCCCATTTAGTCACCATCTACATGTACCCTTATCTATGAAGCATAGAAATCTACTTTGATATATTTCACTGTAAATGCATACATTAACAGAATTCATTTACAAACAACACCAAAACAATTTGAATGTTGATGATAAACATACTACTTTCAAAGTTCAAAACTGAAGCTAGCATCTTCATGCTAACAAGTAAACCCTAGACTTGATTCAACAACAACATTTCCCCCAAATTTTGAGAAACCTCATAATCTCATATGAGCTAAAAGTAAATTATTATCCCTCTTAAAGGCCAGCTTTACTGCAGAAGCTATGATTTACGTACAGAATTAAAAAAGTTAACAGACTATCATCCCTAACCGTGGTTGTTTATTTAGCTAAAAGTAAGCAAATTAAAAATCTAGTGAACGAATCACTTTTTCTGAACTTTCGTTTCCACCTTTTGAGCTCAATCAATCAACCGATGGCGATCGGAATGACGAGATAATCAAAAAGTTGTACACACGGTTGCTAGATCTGATCAAAATTAACGCAAGGACACACATATAACACATACTAACCACCTACTATCAAAAATCAAAAAGGGGAAAATCTTACTGACAAGAAGGGTACGAGAGAGGGTCCATTTCTGAGCACGACCAACAATGGAGAAAGGAAGCCAGTGAGTTGGGATGAAGGAATGCAACAACGAAACAGTCGCGATTCCTCCGATTGTTGATAGATCTTCAGCACTAAACCCTCCGGTCTCCATTTTCGCTTTGATTTCAAACACGTATGGAGATTTCTCCTCGATTTCACGGATCTGGGAGAATTATTATATACATATTATTACCGATTAGTGGGAATTTGTTGGCGGGTGTTTATAGATGGGCTTGAATTAACAAACTTTAAATGTGGGATACTGAATTTGAGCAAGATAAGTAGTTTGGGGACGAAGGATGGAAATATATTTATGGAACATTGGCAATCTTGAGAGGGATACCAAGTTAGTTACTAGGTACCGATTTTTTTTTAAATATAATCTCTGATCACACCACAATACTGAATACTCGAGTGAGTCTTTATGAGACGATATGTCAACCGTCTATACTGGTTTTAATACTTCAAACAGACTCACCAAGAAACATCCATCAAAAGGGTAACTCACCACATAAGTACCGACTACATTTTGTTTTTCACAATAATTATTTCATTTATTTTTTATTTGTATATCTTTATTCGAGTGACCTTATAAGATAGTTTCACTTTTAAAAAGTGTTTTTAGTATGTAACTCAACTATATGTTATTAAAATTTATATGCATGATTTATAATGTGCAAGGTTTAACTCTAAATACTATTATTTAATATATCTTAATAAGTTAATACAACACACTAATCACTTGTTACGATAATGTGCACATTCTTGTTCACAAAGAGCCATAACATTTTGTTCTTAGTTAAAACCTATCATATTTTTTTACTATGTTATGCACTTAAAGAGTTTAAAGTATATGCTTACGTATGTTTAATAAAGTATGAGGGTCAACGCCCTGTATGAAACTCTTGAACATTGACCTCTAAGTTTTCTTAACTAGTATATGTATTAAAAAAAAAAACAAAGTGAAAGTATGAAAACTGGTTATTGAAACTGATTAAGTAATCTAGTTACTTTCTTCTAAATAGTTATTCAACGTGTATTATCTTTTTCCTGATTATTATAACACCAAAAACTTCATTGTAGCTCTCGATGTTATCCGTTGTAACGATAGTTTTAACTATTTGTTTGACCCGACCCAACTCAAACCGAAAACTCTAATATCGAGTTTGAGTTTTAGGATATTCGAGCACTCAGATAAACCGATTTCGATAGACCAAAGTTTATGGGTCCATCAGTCTAGAGGTGTTTATCGGTTTAGATATTAGTTTATTTAGTTACGTAATTAACATACAAATCGGTCCAAACATGCACTTTTTTCTAACATAAAATTTTCCTAACTTTTTTCATTTACAGGACTTAGAACCAACTTATTATAAAGAGAAATACTTTAACCACCAGTCCACCACCTTGGTAGAAATGCGTTTTGGTCAGATATAAATTAACAAAGGCTTCAAATTGAAAATTACTTTTGTTGTTATCTACTCTTTAAATACTAAAATAAAATAAGCATCTGTTTTAAACAAACACACCACCCATTCTAGGGTTTGGAATTTTCACATCTAGATCGATGGCTGAAGTGACCACCATACCGGTAGATGCAGTGGAACGTGCTAGCAGCCGTGACCGCAACGACGCCGGCGCCGGCGTTGGCGATGACAATGTTACCGGAGAAGGTGAAGACAACAGCAAGTCCGTTGCAAACGAAAACCCTGACGCATCTTCACCACCACAACCGCCTCCCCCACGACGCCATGACCGTGATTCAAGAGAGAGAAGAAACGATGACAGGGACATTGATCGCCCCCCTAATCGTCGGTCTGATTACTATGAACATCGTAATCGTTCGCCGACTGGACCGCATCACAGGGATTACAAGCGGCGTGCTGCTAGCCCTAGCTCTCCTCCACCGCCATACCGTGACCGCCGTGGCGGAGGTCATTCTCCTCCTCCCCGAAGGTCACCTCCGTTTAAGCGGTCTCGTAGAGATGACGGTGGTTACGACGGTCGCCGTGGAAGTCCTCGCGGAGGTTACGGACCTGGTGATAGAAGGTTTGTAAATGTTTTATGCTGATTTTTTACTTTGTTGCGTCATCTTTTGGAAACTGTTGATACAGCTTAAATGGTCACCATATACATGATGCTGATTTAGCCAACCAATCTGGGATTCATTGTTTCATATCTGTTGGTTGATTAGGATGTTAATTGCTTTTATTATTATAATCTGTAAACAAAACTGGGCAATATATATTGTACCTGTGCTAGAAGTGCTGCCTTTTCTAGGGTTTAGCTTATTCTGGGGATGTTATTTGATTGCTATGCATCTTTCAGTTTCTTTCTTCTTGAGTTGTTTGTAGGCTCTGCGACCAATTCTGAAGAGATGCAGCAGTTTGATTTAGTGAATTGTGAGTGAGTGTTTACCCGGTTTTTATATAAATTGACTGTGAGCGAGTATTATTTGATCTGTTCCATATACCTGATCGCGAGTGAGAGCATTGTCTCATCCTTTCTAAAATATTGAGTCTGGGATAAGAGTATTACTCCATCCGTTCTAAATTACAACAGCACTTTCCTGGTTCCTTCATTTTGGTACATTGGAAAGTGCTTTTTTAATTTGGAATGGCAGGAGTATAAAACAAAGAGGATGCTAGAAGTTGCAAGATGCGGGGCTGATGATATTCTGAAGACTTGAAACAAAGCAGAATGCGCAACATTGAGATTTTTTATTGAATTGACACTGAGTTTAATTCCAGTTAGACAGTTACAATCTTATGTGTTGGATGATTCTCTTGCTAGCCTACACTCAGAACCGCTTTAACCAATCATAAATTCTTAAAACTGCTGGTTTATTTATATTTTTGAATAACTCTAAGATATCCTATATCTGGAGGTGTTTTTTATAATGTTGTTTATTGTTAATACAGGTTTGGATATGATCACCCTGGCGGCTATGATCGTGATATGGGCGGCAGGCCTGGTTATTTTGATGACAGGCCTCGTGGTAGGTATGGTGGTCGTGGGTACCAAGGTGGTCCTTCTGGTAAGCATTAATTTCTTTGCTTTGCAACTTTTTCAAAGTTGTTGAATTTCTTATTAAATTGAAAATTTCTCATTGGCTATTATTTTGTTTTTTCTAAAAGCTGTTGGTTGTGTTTCCAGCAGTAGTATGCTAAATTGTTAAAATGGTTTTAAATAATAAAGTTGATTGCTTTAAATTTTTTTAGTGTTTTGCTCATTCTTGTTTAAAGGATTTTAGGTAAAGACCAAGGAGAAAAAAAGTAGATAATCAGTTTTAACAAGCAATCTCGAACACCCTCTTTGTATACATCTTTACATATTTTAAGTTTAATTCAAGAATCAGGATATTTATGATCTTTCATGTGGCTCTTTCCTTTTAAGGAGTTGTTAATTGTAAACAAGTTTATACTGTATTCTGTTTGGTCAAGGTTTATTAGTTTCTATCTATTTTTATAGATTGGGAATCAGCTCGTGGAAACTACAATGATCATGCCAATACTCATAGGTGAGCAATCTTTCTTGCTATTATGGAGGTAGTTTTTTCATGTTTTTTAAGCCACATTTTGTCATATTGAAATCTCAGGGAAGGGTTGATGTCTTACAAGCAGTTTATTCAAGAGCTTGAAGATGATGTTTTGCCATCAGAAGCTGAACGCAGGTATGTTTTACCTACTTCACTGAAAGCTCGTTTGGCTCTTTCTAATGATTAGTTTGTTGATTTTTGAAGCCTTTTTTGTTTCACAGGTATCAAGAATACAAGTCAGAGTATATAACAACTCAGAAACAGGCCTATTTTGCTGCCCATAAAGGCGAAGATTGGTATTTTCTACCTTCTTTCTCCTTTTAACATTTGGTAGTTATAATTTTTTCTCTTATGATTTTTTTATTTTATTTGTAGGTTGAAAGATAAATATCACCCCACAAATCTCCTTGCTGTCATTGAAAGGTATGCCTTTTTGTATTGTATAGTAGAAGAAGCTCATTGTCATAATAAAAAGGATTTTACTTAAATAAATCAGTTGGTTTTTCTTGTAAATGAGTTGATTGAGTTGTGTTCCATCTTAAATGGGTCAAGTAAATTTTTAGCTTTAAGTAAACGGGCTAGACGGTTGAAAGTTGCTTGAGTTTGTTTTTAGCTTTAACAACCTACTAATATTTTTAAGGATTTAGACTCTAATTGTAGCAATATTTTTTTTGTATATATTAAAAAGTTGGTTATTTTGGTAAATAATGACAAAAAATGTGTTTGCGGGTTAATCCAATCCAACCTGGTTTCTTTCAACCAACTCAAAGAATGCTCCGTGTACCCACACATCTAGCGTATGTATATGTTGCTCTATTTCTTACTCGTTATGCTTTTTTTTTTATGTAATTCACTTGCAAGATTTAGAATTTATTTTTTCGTAAATATTTTCTTTTGTAGGAGAAATGAATCCGCACGAAAGCTAGCCAAGGAATTCTTGCTTGACTTGCAAAACGGGTCATTAGATTTGTAAGAGACCCTACGTTGATATCTCTTATACATTGTGTCTTTTAAAGTTTTACACTTTTACCCTTTTAATTTTTAACCACCATCTTCATCACATCAAACAGAGGACCCGGTGTAACTGCTCCAACTTCAAACAAGTCAGCGCAAACAAGTAATCCCAATTCTGAAGATGAATCAGATTTTGGCGGCAAAAACAGACGCCGGGTTTCCAAAGAAACCGACCCATTTTCAGCAGCCCCAAAAGCCCACCCGATCAGTTCCGAACACAGGCGAATCCAAACCGACATTGAACAAACGCAAGCACTTGTTAAAAAACTTGACTCTGAAAAAGGAATAGAAGATAATATATTATCTAGAGCTGATAATGAAAGAACTCATAGAGACAAGTCTCACGGTGGTCCAGTTGTAATCATACGCGGGTCAACCTCAGTCAAAGGTCTTGAAGGCGTTGAACTACTTGATACACTCCTCACTTACCTCTGGCGGATTCACGGGTTGGATTATTATGGAATGATTGAAAAAAGTGAGGCTAAGGGTTACCGCCATGTGAGGGGGGAATCTAAAAACACTGATGTGAAAAATAACGCGAGTGAGTGGGAAAAGAAGTTGGATACGCGTTGGCAGGAGAGATTGAAGGGTCAAGATCCGTTGGAGATAATGACTGCAAAGGAAAAGATTGATGCTGCTGCTGCTGAGTCGTTGGACCCGTTTGTTAGAAAAATACGCGATGAGAAGTACGGGTGGAAATACGGTTGTGGGGCCAAGGGTTGTACAAAGCTTTTTCATGCTGCTGAGTTTGTTCTTAAACATTTGAAGCTGAAACACCCTGAACTTTCAGTTGAGGCGACTTCTAAAGTTCGTGAAGATTTATATCTTCAAAACTATATGAAGTAAGTGCGTTTGTTTTTGTTTTGAGTTAATTACACAAATAATTCATGTGGTTTGCGAAAAGTAACAGGTTTGGATGCTAAGGAATAAGGTAACAGGTTTTGGTTTAATGCTTTAAACTTTTTAAAAGTTTGGGTATCAAGGCTAACTTTGTTTAAATTAGGGTTAAATGACCAAAATACCTTAGACTTTTTAATTTAACGAAAGTTAGCCTTAATACACAAACTCGTTACAAAACGGAAAGCATAAAATTCAAACTTTTTACCATATATACCTTTAGTACCCAAACATGCTGCTTTTCACAAATCATAGTGTGTAATTAAATCTTTTGTTTATGTATCTGTTTGGAAATGGTGTTGATAATAAAATAATGATATTTGATATTTGCAGTGATGAAGATGCACCTGGTGGGATACCTATTATGCAGCAGTCATTACAGGTTAACCTCCATATCTGTTATGTTTGTTGTTTCACCGTATCACTTTCTACGGATTGATGTTTCTCTTTATAACTAATTAATTGCATTGTGCAATTTGGCTAGTATCTATTCCGCGGTTCCGCCCTTAGTACTTGTTCTTACATAGTTACATCATCATAATAATTAATAGAATATATTGTTACTTTATTTTCCAACATTCGTCAAACATTTATACAAATAGGACCATCAAATATCAAAATATATGCTATGTTTCATATTATTAATAAGATAACTTGAATCACTTTACAGAAGGATAGACCCCAAAGGCATAGGCCCGGTATTGGTGCCCGATTGAAAGATACCCGCAGAGATCATGATGGCAGACACAACGGTGGTGAAAGATTTGATAGGGGTGAGAATCCCGATAATGATGGTGGCGGTGATGATGATCAGATGTTTGACTCTTTTGGTGGTCAAAGCCATCACACACCATTCTCTTCAGACATTCCTCCACCGCCGGTTTTAATGCCCGTACCTGGTGCTGGGTAAGCTCACTCACCACTCAGCTGTCTAGTTACTGTGGCAACATGTGTGGGCCCACAAAGATTATTCTTAAATAACGTGATTACTTAACTTTAGTATTACAATATTAATATATATTTTCATAAAATTTGATTTAGATAGCGACTTTTTTGTTACAGCAGTTTTTCTATCACTTTTGAGTTTTGACACGTTTTATTAGAACATAACCTGGATCAACCAGTTTAAGCTTGAAATACTGAAATGGATTGAAATTGACAAATCTTGTTTTTGTTTTTTATTTTATTTTATTTATTTTTGGTGGTGTGTTGTAACTTGTAATAACATGTTCTATACAACTGTAAATTTGCAGTCCATTGGGACCATTTGTTCCTGCTCCACCTGAAGTTGCAATGCGGATGCTGCGAGATCAAGGTGGGCCCGCCCCGTTTGAAGGCGGTGGTAGAAACGGGCGGAGTGGGCCCCAGATGAGCGGTCCCGCTCCAATAATTGCTTTACCTCCATCCTTCAGACAGGATCCTCGTCGTTTACGAAGGCAAGTTCTGGTTTCTATCATATGAAGTTATTAAATGACACGATTAATAGTTTTGGTTTTTGGTTGACGTGTCGATGACAGTTATATATACTTACATAAGTTGAATACTTGGGGTGCTCAACACACATTATCCCTTGTTTTTAATTAATATTATTGGGTGGTTATAAGTATTTAAAACACTCTGATATATATAAATATGACTACCAATCTTCAATTTTTCTTAAAAAATATTGATATATGCAGCTATCAAGACCTTGATGCTCCAGAAGATGAGGTCACTGTCATAGATTACAGGAGCCTGTAGAACTGATCTTTAAGGGAGTGAAAAAAGCATGGTCCGGAGGTGATCCAGACCAACGTTCGTTTAACCAGTTGTTTTACTGAAGAAGACTCGAAGCGATTGATCGAATTTAACTCGTGTCATTTACCACCGTTGCAAAACCTGCAAATGACAGAACAGAAGTATTTGTTTTTTTTTTTTGTTTGTTGATTAGAAATGGAACTATATTTGTGGGTAAAACTCGGTTCTCTCGTACTCTTATTAGTGAAAATGATGCCGTGTATTTTCTTTTGTATCGTTATTCCCTTTTAGCTTTTGATGGATTTTTATGGAGTTGCACAATAGATCGATGAATATGACATTTGACAATATTTTGTGTTGCTTTTTTTTATTTACGTTGTTTATTACAAGCTTAATTTCGCAAGTGTCTTTTAATCAGCTTTATTGCACTTGAAGTATTAATTCGACTTTAGTGAAGCGTCTTTTAAGGAGCTTTACTGCACGCAAAGTAGTCATTGACCTTTGTGAAGTGTCTTTTAAGCAAGTTCATTGCACGTAAAGTAGTAATTGATCTTATAATGCATTGCTGTCATAATATTTTTTTTGAAGAGCAAATTTATTTCATAAAATCATCAAACCTTTTACTTGCAAAGTATTTGATTCCTCACTTCTTTTATGAGGTGTCAAACATCATATCATTAGACATCATTGATAATGTGATCATAATTTTACTAGACCAGTTATCAAGTCAAATGTTTATTGGTGAGGTTCCAGTCAAACCAGACCAAAAAACAAATGTCATTAAGATTAAAATTAATAACAAAGTGAAAACAGAAACACATCGGAAGTGTGTAAGCATTAGATACTTTAAGTATTAGGTTTAGTCAATAAGATTAAGCTACTTCAAACTTACTTTCAAGTACCTTGATGCCACTTAAGTACCTTACCAACTTTTATTTTCTCTTGTTTTTTGGGTTATTGAATTATAATAGACTCAACTTTCACTTAAGAGAATGTTTATTAACCCTGAAATACCATAAACTAAACATAATACTCTAACGAAACCAGCATACGCACCAAGTACTGAGTTACAGGTGAACATCAGATCAAGCATAGAAGTCGCATCTCAATATCACTTGTGTTTGGTTTTAGGTTTCAGTGTTCAGGTGGTTTACGGTAAAGCTGAATGTTGAGTATCCCCTCAACAATTCTCTTTTGAATTAGGACTACAAAACTAATTACACTATAAGCTAAATTATTGATTAACTACAAGTAACCAAAATTTAGTAATTATTCTAAAAACAAGCTCAAGTGTCCAAAAATATACGTTTTCCAGTACAGATTTAAAACAAAACAACTTAAGTCTACAAGACCACCACAAATATGATCATTAATCTGTTTTCTTGCTTATGTGATGTACCATACAACAGCTTGTGCATTGCATAATTAAACAATGCATGGTGCCAATAAAACACGGGTCGACCCAACCCGACCCGACCCGTTGCAAATGTTTAATCGATCAGAAGGATTTCTTTTCATAAGACACGAGCCCATGAACTCCTCCTTCAACCTGTGCCGCTCCTGTTCGCACCTGAAAAAGTCAAACAAGAAAACAAACCTTAACATTGAGTTTAAGTTTACTCTTAACAATAAACAAAATAACATCTTTGTTTCTGTTAACAAAAAGAGAAACTGTCAAAACCACAATATCAACAAAAAAGATGAGCATGTACCTCCAGCCTCAAAATCCCTGATCTCAACAAATCATGAGCTGATTGCAAAGAAGAAGCACCAAGATCTTGAAAACCCTGTTTAACTGCTTGCATAGTATATGGAATAAACTTTAACACAGACCCTTTGTCTGCAACTGCTCCAACAACCCCTTGAGCAATCTTCATTTTAGCAGTATCACCAAGATATCGCGCATCACTTCCTTTTGTCATTGCTTCAAGTGACCCCATCCCACGATACTTTTTAACCCGCCGACCATCCTATGATTGCAAATCAATAAAATATATAACCATTAAAATATTTCACATTTTTTAATCATGCAAGTAGAAAGATTATTATTAACATGAAGTTAGAATTGGATGAGTTACCTGATACACGTAAGCTCCGGGAGCTTCGGTGCTTCCTGCTAAAAAGCTTCCCATCATGACAGTTGATGCACCCAAAGTCAACGCTTTGACTATGTGTCCAGAATTTGAAATTCCACCGTCAGCGATGATGGGAATGCCGCTTTGTGCAGCAACAGATGACACCTTGTACACTGCAGTCGCCTAATTAAAAGTAAAACAAATATTTGATTTTAGAGTGTTATTTACACGCCAAAAGCCCCAACAAACAGAAATTATCTGAAAAAACACATTTGTGTTCAGAAAGTAGCCATATTTGATAAAGACAACTGAAATTCCAGCACCATTTATGTTACTCTGGTTGATTTTGACTTATAAGAAGATGGAAATTAGAATTAACATAACATAACAATAAAAAAACCACAAAAATCACCAATTTCCTGTCATGTCAGTCAAAAAATCCCTCCTATGAATTTAAAGAATGATTAACAACAAACGTACATGGAAAATGAAAGATTAGCAGCATACACTGTCATATACATCAAATTTTTGTCCACTAGCTACAATCAAAAGAATGTTTGATGATAATATGCAAATGTAAAAGTTATGTTATATAGTGCTGCATAACATGAAGCATTCAAGGTGGTATCTATGCAAAAAATAGGTATGATAAAAAGAACCTTTTTTTCAGTCAGCATAACACATCTGCTGTCTGATTTAGTTTATTAGTTCTGATTAAAAAAGAGCTACTGGTTTGACTGAGCAAAACATTACTTAAAAATAGTAATAATAATAAAGAAAAAAAAAACACTACCACACAAAAGTAGCAAAGCTATTGTTTGTATGAAATACCTGCCCGCGACCCACAGCACAAACTTCTTGAGTAGTACAAATGGAACCAGAACCCATACCAACTCTCAACCCATCAACTCCAGACTGAATCAAGTTCTGAGCTTGATACATAGTAACCACATTGCCACCAATAACATCCACATCAGGAAACATCTTTTTAGCATGCTTTATCATCTCAATCTGATAAATTGAATTCCCTTGAGAACTATCAATCACAATCACATTAGCACCAGCTTTAACCAAATGTTCCAATCTCTCCTTATCACTCTCACGTGTTCCAATCGATGCACCAACCAAAAATTTACCATCTTTTCCAACAGATGGTAGCCCTAATTTTGGAAACCCTTGAATCCTCTCAACATCGGACTTACTCACCACATCAATCACCTCACCTTCATCAGTCACCAAAGGTACAAAATCCAGTTCATTTGCAGCTAAATAACCAGCAATATCTTCAAATTGATAGCTGTTAGGTAATGTTACTATGTGTTTCTTCATGTAAGTAGAAACCCTAACACACGGAGAGTTATCAAAAGCAGAAGCGGATGAAACTGAATCATCTGGTGACACGAATGGGATATCGGATTATTCCAATACCGCCTAAAGCGGCCATTGAAACCGCCATTGAAGCTTCGGTGACAGTGTCCATCGGAGAAGCGACGCATGGTACGGAGAGGCTTATGTTGCGAGAGAGGTTGGTGTTGAGTTGAACGGAGTCGGTTGGGAAATCGATGTAGTGAGGGAGGAAGATGACGTCATCGTAGGTGTATGAGTAGCCTTGGTTGAAGAGTTTGGTTGCCGGAAAGCCGTCCTCAAAGTCGCCGGCGGTGGTCATGGTGGCTTGCGGTGGTCTTGCTAGGGTTTTAGTTGGAGTTAGTTTTGAGTTCAGATGACACGAGTTTGAAAAACCAATATAACACATCAAAGAACCGAATTTTTTCCCAAAGGTTATGGAACCTGTAGATGGATACAAATTCTTCGTTGAATATTTAGATATCGTTTTTTTAGAAATCTCTAACTCAACACCAAAATCTTGTACCTGCATTTCAGATCTATATTGTTGCTTGGGAAATGAGAATGAAAATGTAAGTGAGCACTAATATGAACATAGATTTGCAGTAATGGTTTTGAATTTGTAGAAATCACAATTTTAGTCCTCTCACTCAATGATTTTAGAAGAAATGGCATGTTATATGCCACATCATAAAAATACAAACGTCGTTAGGCTTCATTAACGGCAGGATTGCCAATAGTAAATAGTTTAAAAGTTGGGAGCGGTATTAAGAATTTCCTCAGTTAGGATTATTGTTGGCCAATAGGTCAAAGTTAGGATTATTTAAATCCAATTTGCCTAAATATTAAGAGGTATTTGGTTGTTCATTATGCACTTGTTCATCATTTGATTGTTTATTATTTGGTTGTTCATTATGTACTTGTTCATCATTTCATCATTTGATTGTTTATTATTTGGTTGTTCATTATATATTTGTTCATCATTTGATTGTTCATTATTCGGCTATTCATCATATATTTGTTTATCATTTGATTGTTCATTATGTGTTTATTCATCATTTGGTTGTTCATGTTCATTAATATCACTTTGAGCATTATTTTTTGTGACCGTTACATACTTTAAAAATGACCCCTTTCCATTTTCAATTAAAACCCCTTGTTTAAGTTTTTCTTTATTTTTTGAAGCACCCAATTCGTTTTTTTGTTTTTGACATTGAAAATGATATGATTTAGGAATCTACAAATTAACAAAATTAGCAATAAGTAGTTAACCTAATCAACAAAACAAGCTAATAAGCAATATGAAAAAAATTTAGCTAATAACAAATTAGCAAAAATAGCAACTAAACAATGAAAAATTAACCATTAGCAATTAACCATGAGCAATTATCAACTAACAATAACAGATTTAGATTTAACAAAAAGTTTCGAAGATTGAAGAATAAAAATTACCAGTGACCAGTGAAGACAACAACTATGAAATCGGACCATCGGAATGTCTGTGAAAGCGATTAGCATGAGAGAAACTGATGAACTGAACGGCTGAACCGTATTGATCGAATCTGTGTAACTATGTATATGAGAGTGAACGAATGACTGAGTGAATTCAAAATTCGAATCCCATCTTTGCTATAAAGATGAACCATTATATTACACTAAACAATGACATCTTTGATATTTGCGGATTTTGAGTTTCGTCGTCTCCTCGTCTTTGTCTTCTGAGCAGCGCCAATTACCATCCCAAAGATAACCCTAGTCCCTACGATAGTTCAAATTTCATGGCAGATAGAGAATTATATGCGCGGATCGTAGATGGGACGCCCAAAAGAAAACAACCAATCTATCTAAAAATGGCTCAACCTATGAAAAATATACATTAAAACTACACGCGCCCCTAAAAAAGGTGGGCCAGGACCGTTTTTTCTTTATTGGGCTAGCCCTAATGGCTGAAACGGAGGTAAAATATGATTCAAATAATAGTAACTTTTTTCCTTTTAGAAGCACTCAATAGTTTTAAGGTCTAAACTGAACTAAAAACCCAAGCCCTAGTTTTTTTTTCTTTTAGAATGATCGGAATCAAACTTTCGCTGACAAGATTAGAGAAAAATATCACAAATTAGGGCTAAGTCACAAACTTAATCAGAATTACATATTCCATATTTACGAGCATAATCACATATTTAAGTATTTAGCAAGATAACCTCATATTCAATTACTTTAGCATGCTCATATTTTTTTAAGGTAGATTAATTATAATTAAATGAATAGCAACCAAGAGCTTCAAATACTGAATGAATGAGTGTATTAGATTCGTCATACAATAGACATCAACACCAAGCACCAACACTACTAACATGCAATTATGCATATGTATCCGCAAGATAATTAATACGTACATAACCCCTAATTACACATGTCACTTAAGCTTGTCATATTATACCCGTCTGAACCAAATAAATATCTTTAGATTTATTAGTTTTTAAAAAAAATAGGTGCCCATAAAAGTGGAACGGCCCAAATCCATAGCATCATTTGGATTACTTGTGAACCACGTCTACTTCTTTTTGTGAAGTTCTTTGAAGTTTGAATAGACTATTGACTCGTGTCTCCCTATCAAGAAAACATGTACGCGTATACTAATTATCGTGTGGGATTTGTGGAGGAATCGATGGACAATTTGTTCTTTACGAGTTCCGTTCATACTTGCAAAAGAAAAAGCAAATTAAGGTGGTCCAATCAATCTTATAACAAATTTGGACGTTTGTGTGGAGGACAAGGAACGGAAAAGTTTTCATTGGCAAGAATCCACGTTCGAATAAGATCCTTGAAGAGATTAAACGCTTAGTTTCATTGGATAAGAAATATAAGAAAGCTCATTGGTTAAATTGGAGTATGTAGTGTAAAATTAACTTTATATACAATTTGTAATCGTGTTTTGTTTTGACGCAAGCGGTTTGCTCAGTTTAGTGATATGAAAGTCTCTCGATTGTTCACAAAAAGTTAGTCGTAAATTATATATATTTTTTACGGGCGTTTCTTCTCACGTCTAATCCTTACTTTTGCGACCTTTAAGCAATGTCGACTACTCACTAGTACAAATACACTTTTCTGAGACGGTTAAAAATGAATTTAACCGCCCCAATAAATGTTGCCTAAAAAATGAGGTATTTTATCAGGCGGGTGAGAGAGCCGCCAAAAAGATTGAGGCATTTTATATGACGGGTGAGAGAACCGCCTCATATGATAAGATCTCATATTTTATCTTATGAGGCGAATCTCTCATCCGCCTTATAAAATGCTCACTTTTAGAGACGGTTTTCTCATTCGTCATATAAAATGCCTCATTTTTTTAGGCGACATTTAATAGGGCAGTTAAATCCTTTTTAACCGCCCTAGAAAATTGTATTTGTACTAGTGACTCGACCTACGCGAGACACCAAATACACAGGAACCATGTGAAATTGGTAAACCTTCGCCCCCATCAAAATCGAACCCAGGTTAAATCTAAAGTCGATCAATGACCTGATTTTCAAACCGTCCCAAACGTATTAAAATCCCCGACCTCCATATCAAAAGATTAAAGTTTTCAGGACTACTGTAAATTATATACTTAGTTTGTGTTAGTGAAAAATTTCAATTGTTTAATACAAGTTTTTGTTTGTTTAATGTCTGTGAATCATTCGTGGAAGATAAACAAACAATATTAATCGAAAAGAGCTTGTTTGTGGGCCGGATTTAACAACTTTGGCCCAATAACATCAGCCCACAAATGCTTTGTAATCCAATCCACGTTTACGAAACCATGTAGGGTTTTAAAACACAACATTGACTCCTTATCTCCAACTCTGCCGCTTCGGCTAGGGTTTTATTCTCCGATTGTTTTCACACAACACTCACTCTCTCTCTCTCTCTCGTCGTTCTTCTGTCGTTACTTCATCGATTCGATTCCATTCGATTTAAGGAAGCTAATAACAATCTTTAGGATTCTGATTTGTTTTGTTAATCTCCGATAGTTTTTTATTCCTGAAGATCATTTCTCGTGTGTTGAAAAATGGCAACAATGAATCCGTTTGATCTTTTGGTTGATGATGACAACGATGACCCAAACCAGCTCATAGCTAAACTGCCTGCGATTGTTCCGGCGCCGGCTCCTGCTAAGCCGGCAGCCAAGCTTCTGTCCAAGCCGCTTCCTCCTGCTCAAGCTGGTAAATTCGTGTTATTTTATTAATTTTTTATCTGTTTCAATTGCTCTGCAAATGTATGTTTTTTACGCAGTTTTTATTGATGCAAAAGTATGTATAAGATTGTGTACAATTGATTATCTTTTTATTTTATTTTTTTAATGAATGCATATGCATTTTACTTTTTCTAAATGCAAGTTTTTGTGTGTAAATATTTGTATAGTAGACTAGTAGTGAATGACATTTGGGATTGTTGTACTTATCAAATTTATGGTTATGAACATTCACATTTTTTAAAACCTAAATAAAGAACTTATATTTTTCAAGATAATAATATTTAACATGGTTAACCTATGCTTGGTTCTCATCTGCTTAATTAACCGTCAAATTACAGTAATTTATTGTCATCAGAACGCAGATTCGTGTTAAACAACCTGAAGATACAAACTGTCTGTATCTTTTTTACTTATGCTTGCAAACATTATTCAATTTCAATATATCACCATTAAAGTGAATTAAAGTATCAATGTTGAAACTTGAAACCGTATAGTTGTTTTAATTATTATTATTCTTGGTCTCTTATCTAGTGCAAGAGGCCAAGACTAATAGTCAGAGAGGAGGTGGCCGGTTTGGAGGACGTGGCGGTCGTGGTGGTCGTGGTGGACGTGGGTTTAACCTTGATTCTAATAATGACAATGAGAATTCATATGGAAATAATAATGGTTTCAATGGGAGTAATAATAGACCTTCTGAAGATGGGGAAGTTGAGAAATCATCTGAAAGACGCCCCAGTTACGGTGGACCCCGTGGTGGTTACCGTGGCGGTCGGCGAGGCGGTTACACTAATGGTGATGTGGCAGACGGTGAACGCCCCAGACGTGTGTATGAACGTCACAGTGGGACCGGTCGTAGGTGAGCTTATTACATGTTAACCTTTTCTTTTCAACTGCTTTGTAATTGATTTTGATGTGAACTGTTGTTTTTTCATTAATATGATAATATTTTTTTATTATTGTTTTTTGTATGCAGTAATGATTTTAAGCGCGATGGTGCTGGTCGTGGCAATTGGGGAACTGCTACTGATGAGATTGCTGTGTAAGTATTTTAAGCTCATTAAATTTTCTTACTTCAGTTTTTACACTACTTTTTCTTATTTTCTTTCAGATGTTGACCTTATTTTTGTTTTTTTTAAACTTGTTTTAGGGAGCCTGAAGAACCTGTGGTTGAAAGTGAGAAGAACGTGGAGTCTGAGAAGCCAGCTGGACAGGAAGATGGAGTTGATGCCAACAAGGAAATTCCTGTTAGTGAGGTAGAAGAAAAGGAGCCTGAAGAGAAGGTAATTTATTTATATTTTTCATACTTTTAATATTTATTATATGCTTATTTTTTGGGGCATTTTTGGTTTAAGTTCAAACTTTCTATTTCTTTCATGTTTTTAATATTTATATGGGGTTGTATCTTAGTCTCTTTTGCTGCTTTTTAATGATTACATGTATTTATAGTTTATATCATACCATATTAATAACCAAATGAAATAATTATTTCATGTTACATTGTCTTTTGACATGTTAAAAAGTTAGTTTGTGCAAAATTTAAGTCTACCAACATTTTAGCGAGAGAGCCTAACAAGCTGTGACTAGATTCGATTTATATTTTAGGTTTTTTAAATTGTTTCTAAAGCTCATTCTTTTGTAAAGATTTATCTATTTAATACAAAAAAGTTCTATCTTAAAATCATGAACATGTTAAGATTTTTTGACATGTAATTCTTATTTTCAAAAATAGATTTTGTTTGTTTGATTCTAAAATTTCTGACCAGAGTTAATTTTTTGTTTTTGGCCAGTCAGTATTTATACAATTTAGTTAATTTTATTTGGTATTTTATATTTTTCTACTTTTCTTTTATACTGCTAATGTTGATTATTCATTTAAATGGTCATATTTTTATTCGAAACAATTTACTTCTGTTATTAAGTTATTGTGAAACACATTTTTGTTCTTTTTGGTGAACCAACAAATAACAGGAGATGACACTGGAAGAATATGAGAAGGTTCTAGAAGAGAAAAGAAAAGCATTGCAGGCACTTAAATCTGAGGAAAGAAAGGTTGCTTTGGATAAAGATTTAGCAAAAATGCAGCTGCTTTCAAGCAAAAAGACTGAAGAAGATATCTTTGTCAAACTGGTAAATATATAAATATATATATATATATATATATTTTATATTAGCAATGTTAGAATAGATTAACTCTATTTGTTTTTCTATTTAAATGAAAGCTTTTATTTCAACTTTTTAATAAATCTATTGCTATCAGGGATCTGAGAAAGATAAGCGCAAAGAAGCTTCAGACAAAGAAGAGAAAGCTAAAAAGGTGAGTTTTTAAAAAAATGTAACTCGTTTTTTTTTAGTTTTTAGACGAAAACGTGTGATAAAACACACATTAATAAGCATCACTTTATGTTCTATACGACCACTTTGACTTGGTTTTGTTAGCCAAATTTTTTTTTTTAAAATTATACTTTAAAAAATTAGGACAATAACACAAATTAACTCATTTTGTAATGAAATGAATCAAGATTGACACTTTTTTTTGGTTTCTAATAAAAATATATTTGATTTTTTTTTAAATGAACAGTCACTTGGCATTAAAAATATATTTGATTTTTTTTTTTAATGAACAGTCACTTAGCATTAATGAGTTTCTGAAGCCTGCTGAAGGTGAAAGGTACTACAGTCCAGGTGGACGAGGAGGTAGGGGTCGTGGACGTGGGCCCCGGGGCGGTTATGGCGGTGGGCCCAGAATGAATGATATGGCTGCACCTGTTATTGGTGATGTTGGTCAGTTCCCGTCATTGGGGGTCAAGTGAGTTATATATATATTTATATAACTTGTTTTGGGTTGTCAGAGGAATCACTTTTTTATTTAAATTTTTATAAACTTAAATGATGTTATGTTTTGAAGTTGTGTAAATTGTCTAGTATGGCCTTGGGTTGTTTTGTGTTGAATTATAACTTGGTGATACTATTTGTCCAAGTTGTAGGCCATTTTGAAGTTACCATCATTTTTATAGCCTTGAATATTTTGAGTTGTTACTCAGTTTTGAATTCAAAGTTTTTTTCTTTCTTTTTCTAGTTTATGCTTGTGTTTTTAATCAACTTTTTTTACCTAGTAGATAAAGTTACTATTAGCGTTTGTAGTTAGTTACATTCCTGAAAATCGATGTTACAGTTTCTTGCAAGCTGATAACATGCAAACTTGATTTTGACTACATGTCAACTATACCTAAAAAATATGTGAATAAGTTCGGTTCAAATAGCGAAACTTAAGCTGATAGGGTTACTATTCGTTTTTTTCACTGGTATGAGATTATAGTTTACCTGGTTCATCCGACAGGAATATTTTTAATCTCGAAACACGTTAGACATCTATTACTTTAGTAAAACAAAATGATTTATAATTTAACTAATTGTTATTCCAATAATTCCAAGAGTTGTCTAATGGATACTTTAGCTTGTAAAATAGTGTATTTTGTAGATGTAACTCACGATATAAATTTGCTCTACTGGTGTCTCGGAGAAATGGTTCTTAAATACGAGAGGAATTTGTATGATCTTAATTGGTCATAAGTCATAATCATATGAGAGGAATCTGTATGTTTCTTAACCAAGCAATTATTCTTCATGTGCAAAATGATTGAAGGATCATCTATTAATCTTGGAGAGTTGATAGTTTGAACTAGTATAAAAGTGAAACGGGTATGTCAGACTGATTGGATCTTGAGAAGAGCTCTACAAATCAGTCCTTGCAAGACCTTCATACCAAGGAAATTAAGATAAGACTACGTTGCAGGTGGTGATGGTAGGCGTGAAAGCCTAGGTGGTAGCCCCCATCAAATATTTTATGGGCCAAGTGGGTGGAGTCAAATGGTGATTGGGAAAGAAAATGTGTTTTTTTAATTCAACTAGTTATAATAAACAACATAACTTTTTTACTTTTTATTTACTCACCCTCACCCTCACCTGTTTTGACTCACGCCCCTTTGCCTACGTGACACCTATGTGGCCTGCAAACCTAGTCACACTTACCAAGATTCAACACATAGTATCAGTAACTACAAAGCAAAAAATAAGGCTGGATAGTCCAAAGTGTTGTTTGAACTCCATTCAAAAGAATAAAGGACCGGGATTGGCATTAATAACCATAATAATGAAATCGGTCATTAGAAACATAATTGTTCGTTTTATTTGGTGGAGCTGTAATTGTTGGGTTTTAACAAGTTTATCAAAGTCATTTTAACCATTTAAAATGTAGAAACGCAGCGGATATATATAGTTTTA
>WOUH02000007.1:8472752-8485763 GCA_009936405.2 Stevia rebaudiana
AATGAAGGGCCCAAATTGAATCTCTTATAAATGGAGGGCCAGATTTAGTTAATTGTGCATATATGATTGATGGTAGTTGTGGCGATTTCAACCTAACGTATAACATACATGTCTTTTGACCCCTTACCATATATACTAAGGCCTTTTAACTAATATTGATTCAGTGCTAAATTTTTAGTTAACACAAACGTTAGATATACGTTGAAGGGCAAATAAGAAATTAGCCTTGTAAAATGAAGTTACATGCCTCTTCTCTTACATTATATTTTTTAATTTTTATATTAGAATGAACAACATTTTTTTAGTTAAGCTGAACATGTTTCGGATTTCTTAATTTAGAAGAAGATGACTATTGAAGCAAATTCCCGTCACGGGTCGGTTCTGGTAGATGCTTCACGGGTATTTGGTGTATAAACCACAACCTTTTTAAGTCTTTTCGGGTCAATGTATAAACCACAACCTTTTACCGGATCATATTCATGTTTGACTATTAACACACTCAGAGTTCAACACCTTCAGTGGTTTGAAACAGTAGCAATGAAATTTTACTATTAATATCAAAGACAAATAGGAGAGTTTCATGATTTGTTCAAGTATGTAAACGCTTTATTTAGCTACAACGTTCTTTTTTTATCGACTTGTTATTCCAATTAGAGAAAATTACACTTTTCGTCTTTTATGTTTATACTGATTTTCAGTACATGTCTTTTACCTTCAAAATTGATGAAAATCATCCTATATGTTTTCATATATTACCCGCTTCGTTATTTCTGTTAACGTTTGTTAAGTTTTTCTATTAAACTAGTAACATGCATTGCAAATAGAGGTATTTTTTGTTCTTTTAAAAACTAGAGGGACCATTTTTAAAAGTCACAATAACAATAAGAGGTGGTTGAAAACCCTATGTAAAATGAGCAGTTTCATAATTGTCACACTTACTCCCTCAACTTTAGTTTCCCTTTAAATTAGATTTTTATTAATTGACACAAATAGTGTCTTTAATTTAAACAAAAACAAAAACCACCCCTAACGAACGTTAGTAGAAAGGATGAAACGGGTAATATTTGAAAACATAAAGGTTTCATCAGTTTGAAGGCAAATGACATATACTGAAATTAGTGCAAACATAATGGACGAAAAGTCTAATTTACTCTTCCAATTATTATCCATTATGAATTTTTTTTATAAATAGCACATAATTATTTTTATAAAAATTATGTTATTTCTAGTCAATTCCAAAGCTAGTACCTGATGTTTTCTTTACAAGTGAAATATATTGTTGTTTTTTACTTTTTTATAAGATGCCGAAGAATTCTTTTTATTGCAAATCAACTTCTCAAGTCGTTTTAAAATAAAGTGGCAAAGAAAACCTTACAACCAAAATTAAAGTCCTGAGTTTATATTAACCGTGGCTAATTATTTAACAGATAAGTAACTTGTAATTGGAATCTTATTAAACATCACGATCTTTGTGCTCCGAATTTCAGCTTGGTGAATTGTTTATAAAATTATTTTACATACTTCTTGTAGTAATTGATAAAGACTTAATTGTTCATGGAGTTATCCGTTGCAATTTTTAATCGACAGAAAAGAGGCAAAAGTTAAGGGTGTATGTCGGGTTAAGGGATAATTATCAGCACAAAAGTCCAAAATCTGTTAATTAAATAATCTTTTTAATTTAAATATTTAGAGGAAGCATAAAAAAAACGTAGTGGCCAGGTTAGGTACCGTCCCTAAATGGTGGTTGGTTATTTCAGATCTGAGCGTGCAAAACAATATATATTCTTTTTAACGGCATGCAAAGTTTAATGGTGTAGGTCGGGTTCATTTCTCCGGTTCAATTCTTTCCAAATTAATCTATAAATTGAATCAAATTATCCAACTTTGATTCAAATCAATCAAACGACAATTAAATACTAGTGGTTTCATTTCAACAGAAAAATCCAAAATCAATGTTTTAAAATATTTAGAGGAAGTAGGCAGGCCGGCAGAGTTGGTGCCGTCCCTGGGCCCTAGATGGTGATTTTTGTGCTCTTTTTGTTTTATAAATTTGTACATAAATATATAATCCACTCCATTTTTTATTAAGTAACATATCAGAACAAAAAAAAATAATTAAAACGAAGCAAAGTCATAAAATTGATTTCTCAAGTTAAAATTTTTCTCCGGGTCAAATCATAAAATGAATCAAAACCAATTTTAGTTTGAAGCAAACCAAATGAAAAAAAAAATCAATATGGTTTGGGTTTCATACTTTCATGTTAACACAAAAATGAAAAAACTAAAGTCAGTTTATAAAATTATTTAGAGCAAGTTTGAATATAAAAAGTTAAATTGTGTGGACTCTCGTGAGGCAAAAGTAAAATTACAATAGTTTTAACGTTATTTTACTTATTTTCGTGAAAATAACGTTAAAAGCATTGGGATAACGTTTAATCAGACATCATGAGTCGGGGGTCTCTTTCGGAGCAGCCTCTCTATTTCTACAGGGTACGGGTAAGGCTTGTCTTCATTTTACCCCCTCAGGCCCTACCTTTAGGTGGGATACGATGATGAATATAAAAAATAAGACTGTGTGGGGCCTGCCAGCAGGGTAGGTAAGGATGCCACACTTCTCCCTGTTCTCTTTGAGAAGCTGACCTCTGCAACTTTGAAAACCATTGCTCGTTACAGAGGAATTGATGCTGAAATCAAGAAATGGCACAGATCGTTGACCAAAATCCAAGATGTTCTTGCTGATGCTTCTAAGAAGGAGATAACCAGTCAACCTGTCAAACGATGGTTGATTGATCTCCAACATCTGGCTTATGACATAGATGACGTACTCGATGATTTGTCAACAGACGCTATGCATCGTGAGTTCACTCACGAGTCAGAAGACATCACCAGCAAGGTAAGAAAGCTAATTCCAAGTTGTTGCACAAATTTTCCAAGAAATACTAAGATGCTTGATGAGTTAGATGGTATTAACGCCAAATTACAAGAATTATTGAAGGAGAAAGCTGATCTTGGTTTGATTGTGATAGAGGAACCAAGGCCAAGAAATAATAATAATAATAATAATAATAATAATAATAATAATAATAATAACAGAAGATTTCAATCCTCTGTTGTTGATCCATCTAGAATTGTTGGACGGAAAGCTGAGAAAGAGGCATTGGTCCAACAATTACTACTGGCGGATGGATCATCTCATCAAAAGTTTGGTATTGTTCCCATAGTTGGTATGGGCGGGGTCGGTAAAACTACTCTAGCTAGACTTTTGTATGACGACCATCGGGTCAAGGATCAGTTTGATCTCAGAGGGTGGGTTTGCATCTCGGATGACTTTGATATCTTTGGTAGAACCAAAGATATCTTTACAGCTATGGAAGGTGAGCTAAAAAAGGAATTAGAAAATTTTAATAAGCTCCATGAAGCTCTTAAAGATCACATAAGGTGTAAAAGATTTCTTTTGGTACTAGATGATGTATGGTGTGAAAGTTATACCGATTGGGATACTCTAGTCACACCGCTTTGTACATGTGCTCCTGGAAATAAGATCATCATAACGACACGAAATGATCAATTGGTTAAACAGTTGGTATACAATCCTCTAAACAAGCAGTTGCAGACTCTATCAGATGATGATGCACTCTCTTTAGTTGCTCTACATGCATCTGACAAAGATAACTTTGATTCACATTTGTCACTCAAACCACATGCCGAAGGTATTGTGAGAAAATGTGGCAACTTGCCCTTGGCTTTGATAGCACTTGGCAGATTATTAAGAACAAAAAATGATGAAGAAGAGCACTGGAAGGATGTGTCAAATAGTGATATATGGAGATTAAAAGATGGCGGGGGAATTCTGCCAGCCCTTAGAGTAAGCTACAATTATCTTTCTGCGCCTTTGAAGCAGTTGTTTGCATATTGCTCCTTGTTCCCAAAGGACTTCCTATTTGACAAGGAGGAGCTTGTTTTATTATGGATGGCAGAAGGGTTTTTACACCACCCAACTTCAAGCGTTTTAACAAATGAATGCTTGGGTCGTGAACACTTTGAAGAGTTGTTATCAAGGTCATTTTTTGAGCATGCACCTAATAATGAATCGTTATTTGTGATGCATGACCTAATGAATGACTTGGCGACTTCTGTTTCTACCGAGTTTTTTCTAAGGTTACACAATGAGAATGAGGAGAATCTTAGAAGGGAAATGCCGGAAAAGTATCGTCATATGTCATTTGTCCGTGAGAAATATGTAGCTTACAAGAATTTTGAGGCATTAAAAAAAGCTAAAAGTTTGAGAACATTCTTGGCAATGCCTATTGGGGTGGTAGATGAAATGCAATTTTTCTACTTATCAAACAAGATTCTGGTTGACATACTTCCTAAGTTACCAACGTTAAGGGTGCTAAGTTTGAGTAATTTCCAAATAAGCGAGGTACCAGAATCCATTGGTACTTTAAGACACTTGAGGTATCTTAATCTATCTCGAACTAGAATCACACATTTACCAGAAAATGTCTGCAATCTTTATAATCTACAAACATTAATTCTTTCTGGTTGTCTATGGTTAAGTAAGTTGCCAAATAGTTTCTTAAAGCTTAAAAACTTGCGACATCTTGACATTAGAAACACCCAGGTTTTGGATTGCATGCCGTTAGGAATTGGTGAGCTGAAAAACCTACAAACTCTCTCCAAAATCATTATTGAAGGTGAAAGCGGGTTTGAAATAACAAAACTTAAAGGGTTAAAGAATTTGTGTGGGGACACTTCTGTTGTGTGTTTGGATAAAGTGCAGAATGCAACACATGCACGAGAGGCGAACTTCTCACAAAAGAGGTTTACTAACTTAGAGCTTGCATGGAGTCTTAATATATATAATTCAAGGAGTGATGGGCCGCATGGCTCACAAAACGAAATATTTGAAAAAACGGTCCTAAATGAGTTGAAGCCTTGTAATGATAAGCTAATGAAACTAAATATTGGTTCATACAGGGGATTAGATTTTCCAAATTGGGTAGGGGATCACTCGTTTCTTCATTTAAAGCACGTGACATTACTTAATTGTGATAGATGTACAACTATTCCGCCACTTGGGCAATTACCTTCACTTAAGGAATTGTTTATTGGAGGCTTGGACAAGGTGAAAGTTGTTGGTATGGAGTTTCTTGGGACTAGTCATGCATTTCCTTCACTTGAAATTCTAAGTTTTGAACATATGCATGGGTGGAAGAAATGGCTAACCAATAATACCATGATTGTGTTTCCATGCCTTAAAGAGCTTCTTATAAGAGATTGCCTTAATTTGGTTGAAGTCACACTTGGAGTACTACCTTTGTTAAATGTTCTAAGTATATTTAAATGTAATGGTGGTCTTTTGAGAAGTTTGGTTCAAGTATCTCCAGCACTCACCGTATTACTCTTATATAATATTCTAGGGCTTAATAATGTGGTATGGGGAGATGTTATACAGTATCTTAGGGGTGTTGAAGAATTAAGCGTAGAGATATGTAATGACATAACATACTTGTGGAAATCAGAATCAGCTGTGAGTAAGGTTTTTGTGAAGTTAAGGAGCTTAAATGTACAACGGTGTAAAAATTTGGTGAGTCTAGGAGAGGATGAGAAGGTGGAGGATAATTGTAGAAGCAACTTCCTAACATCTCTTAGGATTCTGGAAGTAGTTTCTTGTGACAATATGAAGTGTTTCGGTTGTCCAGATAACATTGAGACGTTGAAACTATGTGGTTGTTATTCAATTACCGCTATCTCTTTACGAGGACTTCATAAGCTCAAGTCACTTGAAATTTCGAGTTGTCATAGACTATTGGAATGTAAATGGGAAGGAGAAAGTATGAACAATATAAGCAACAACATGCCAATGCTTGAAAGTGTAACGATATCATCGTGCAGCATTCTGAAATCTTTTATTAATGTGAATTACTTGGTTCACCTCACTGAATTAAGTATAGAACGTTGTGAAAGTATGGAACCATTTCCTGACACTGAATTGCCCAATTTAACCTCATTAAAAAAGTTAACAATAACGGATTTTCCAAACATGGATGCTTGCTTTCCTCGTGGGTTTTGGCCTCCCAAGTTGCATTCCCTAGCAATAGGGAAGTTGAAGAAGCCGCTCTCAGAGTGGGTCCCGCAGAATTTTCCAACCTCACTAGTTGAACTAAGGTTATACTGTGAAGATAGTGTGGATAGTTGTAGTCAATTCTCTCATATTCTTCCTTCGTCTCTTACTTTTCTTGAAATAGAAGAATTTGAGAAGTTGGAATCAGTATCAATGGGACTCCAACACCTCAACTCCCTCCAACATCTCACTTTTTCTCTTTGCCCCAATTTGTATACATTTTCCCATTCCCAACACCTCATTTCCCTCCAACATATCTGTATTTACAAATGCCCAAAAATGATGGATCTACCAGAAGATCTGTTGCCTTCACTTTTAAGTTTAACGATCGGCCCTGGTTGCCCAAAACTTAAAGAAAGATGCAGTAAAGGAGGGAGTTACTGGCCCCTCATCTCCCATATCCCCTATATCAATATTTATTAATGCTCCCTCAATCATGAAGGTAACATCAAGTTCTCTCTCACCCTTTAATGATTTATTTTTAATATGATTTCAATATCTCGTTGTTAACATGGATATGGTTACTCATGCATTATTCCCTTTTTTCTTTAACAATGATTAGATTGTTTGTATTATTTAACTTACGAATAAGTATAAATCATGAACTACTTGAGCTATGAAAATCCGTTTGGATTTTATTTACCCGATGTATATTGCTCTAGCTTCAAAGTTCAAACCCATGCATGATTTAAAATCAAATTGGTCAAATGGATGGAATTTCCACCGAATTTGTAGAATTTGGCACTTCTAAAATTGGTTATTATACATTTGTGAATTTGTTGGGAATAAAAATCATGTATATCTTTATAAATCTATGTTTACATTTACAAGATTTCTTTTTGGGCAAATATCATTTAAAGGAAACATAAATTCCAAATGTTGGAAACCAAACTTTCTTTCACATCAATAGGATTAAAAAATCAAAGTTAGCATAAAAAGCAACTTGTAAGAACTGATTTCATACTTAAATGTTCTGTCCATTTAGAATAACACTCCATTTGTTTCTTGAGTTTATACGAGTCTCTTCACTTTCTTTAGAAATAACGCTCTTGTCTGTCTTATTTTTTTTAACTATGTGAAAACTTTCAGTATGGTCTTTCTGCTTTATTTTCTTTACTCACAAGCGTATCTATGAAACAACTTATCATTATTACATACATGGTTGATTTGATAGTATAGACTCAATAGTGATTTCATGATATTACGTGGGGAATTTGTGTTTGAAAATGAACTAACTTTGTAATGTTACGACTTACGCATAAAGAAGACGAAGTGAGAGCATTGTGAAGGAACCCGACACCCCAATCATTAATGAAGCAGAGGATTCAGAAGAGTGTTCTTGAAAACAAGTAGAAAGTTTGGAAAAAGTTTTTCTGATTTGATGGGAAGACATAATCAAAAGGAAAAAAGGGTAAACCGATTATCAAGGTAACATTTTGTTCACATGTGAATAAATATGGTTACAATTTAATCCAATTTTATGTTTTTATATTGAACTATTTGTTTTTGTGATCTTTCAGGAAAACAGTTTTTTGAAATGGAAAAATCAACACGGATCTTAACGAAGATCATTCTATCCTAATTTTTTATGACAGTATGCTATAGTTTAGTTATCTAAAAGTGAACACATATGAATGAATGATGTATTGATACCATTAAATTTAGATATTAGTTAAAAACTGATTTTGTAAAATTGACTAGTATTATTGATAAACAGATCATGTTTTACAGTATTGTTACTCCAGGGTTTTTGTTTAGCAGATCCAAACAGCAGCTTAACATCAAGGATCTAACAATAAATTTACAAAAATGCCACAGACAAGCATCATGTTTCTCTCTGCAGCCTCATGAATTCATAGAATTCAGTCAATAATATATATGAAGCCTTATTCTCCACCATAAACATTAAATCATGTATCTGTACCTGTAAAAGAAATGTAAAATTGATATATATTCAGTACATATTTGCTAGAAATTTTGATTTAAGAAATAACACAATCCAGGATAAAATGTTGTTTCAACCACCAAATTTATTTTAAAGATAATGGAATCTGTCTAGAAGTGAAATTTGAAAGAACTGGATTTAGAATTGAAATTTGTCGAAGGATTGAGAATTTAAAGTACCTAAATTCTATCAAATTAATTGGAGATTACTGTAGATTCATGCCTTCAGATTATTTCATAAAAGTATAAAACCTTTTAAATCGTTTTATTAAAGAGGATTATATATTATTGTTGTAAATATTTGTAATTAGATTAAGACAAAATAATTTGAAGTTTCATTAGAATAGAGTTAAGAACATAATGATTTAAAGCACCTACATAAATATATAATGTACATTCAACTAACATTAATAACCCGAACAAAAAAATAACAAGATAAATAATTAAAAAGGAACTTACGATTTACCTCACAGAAAAAACAGAACACAACTGAACATTTAAGCATCCCGTGAAAGCGATTCAGATTGTTTTCTGCAGATGAATATGCACAACAACTTTACAGTTTTTGTAAATCCAATTTCAACATTTATTTCTACAATTACTGCAAAACTCTAGCCAATCGTATCTTTGACTGAAGCTTTCTTGCTTCTGAATCTAAACCCGCAAAACGAAGACCTTTAACAACAACCCGTTGCGTAGATCTATAAACCTTCATTCCTTGATTCAAACAAGCTAACAAAACCTTTGATGCAGTCAAAAATCTTCTTTCTTTGCAAAGATTATGCACCAATGAGGTGTAAGTAATATTATCTCTAACATCCATCGTCCCAAAAATCTTTAAAGCTTTATTAATGTGACCCGCTTTACATAATCGATCAACCATGCAATTATACGCAACTAAATTTGAATCAAAACCCAATGTATCCATATATCTCAAATGTTTTAAAGCACCATCAATATTACCTGCTCGACATAACCCATCGATTAATGTAGTATGCGTATATTCATCAGATTTCAATCCCTCTTGTTCAATTTCATTTAATAAATTATAAACTTCTTCCAATCTGCCTCCTATGCAATACATGTTAACCAAGATATTGTAACAAACAATATCGCGCTCAATACCCTTTTCAATCATTAACTCATAACATTCATGTGCTTCTTCTAATCTACCGATTTTAGCAAACGCACTGCTGACGGTGCAATATGAAAAAGCATCGTAAGTGTATCCTTTATTTCTCATTTTATAAAATAACTCAATACCTTCTTCGAATTGGCCTGATCGAAAACAATATTTCATAAATGTAGTGTAAGTAGTAGCGTTGGGTTCAAGGTTTGATTCTTCAAGCTCGTTGAAAACCCGTCTTGCAGCCCGTAACCGACCCGATTTACAAAGCCCGTCGATTAAGATATTGTATGTGATTAATTGAGGAATAAACCCGTTTTGTTTGTAATACCGGAATAACTTTAACGCGTTATACGCATGCCCGTTCTTGCAAAGACCATTAAAAAAGGTGTTAAAAGTGGTTGAACAAGGAGATAAATTACTCATAATGATATCACTGAAAACTTCGTCAGCCTCCTCGATTTTTTTTAATTTAAAAAAGCAATGCATTAAAGTATTATAACTCCAAACATCTGGTGAGATTCCGAGCATATTCATTTCATCAAAAAGATCAAAGCATCTTGATAATAACGAATGGTTAGACGCGCCAGCTATTAAAGAATTATATGTAACAATATTTGGATATATTCCTGCTTCTCTCATTCTATTCAAAATTGAATATCCTGCATCAAGGTCAACAAAACGACAATATGCAGCAACTAATGTGTTGTATGTAACAACATCTGGTAGTGTTCCTAACCTTATGGCATCAATTATAACAATCTCTGCTTTTTCCAGTTGTTGGACTTTACAAAATGAAGCTACACATATATTCATTAGCCTTGTTGATAACTTACAAATCATTTCTTATCAACTCAGCAGTAGTTAACTGTCGGGATCCATTTACAACAGCATGATGAATCTGTAACAAAGTTAATAGTTATTAGATTGTTAGAAATATAACCAACACGACATCATTTTCATTGCATACAAGACAGTAAAGATACCCAATTATCTAGGTGACATATATGTGGGATTACTAAAATTTTAGGCATATTATGTACCCAGTAACAAGATATTCACAGAAAGTTTCAAAATTTATATATCACACATAGGAAAATCTCAAGGCATTTCATCGAACAACTTGTGTGCTTTATTCTTACTACAAGTTTCTTCTAGCTACAAAACAGATAACTACCCAAATGAACATCTTCAAATTACAAGTCTTGCTTATCGATTTGTTAACTGCAACTAACAAGAAGCGTCTCGTCAAAGCACTCTATGCAAATATAAATGCGAAAGTTTCTATGCACACACATCTATTCTTTCAACACCAAATGAAATTCATTTCAGATTGATGACATTGCGTTTCAGTTATTACCAAATCTTAAAGCTACAAATACACATTCAGCAATTGCGATTTTTACCAGTGAAAAACAGGAGTTTGACCAATATCAGATAATTAAGAACTTGTATAAAGCTATATGTGAAGTCGACTGTTGTTGGTTATCATCGATAGGAGTTTGGAAAACTGAAATAGAAAGGAAAGGTACCTGATTTGAGTTGAGGATCACCGGAAACATACACGAATTGCAGATGAGTGAGGTGAAAGACCCTCGTTTCTTTGAGGACGAAGGTTTAAAGTTTAGGGGACTTTTGGGTCTAATTCTTAAAAATAGATCTTTTACCAGCAAAAATAATTAATAACTTGTCAAGAACTCAAGATATATCATTCTTATATTTTTATTAGTAGCTTAAACCCATTTATTATATAGGAGGATTGGATAATATAAAATGTAGTAAATCAGTTATTTCTATAAAGATTCATAAGTTGGATATCATGCCGTTGATGATATATGAAAAATAAAACTTTGAAAATTACAAAATAAGAAATAAAAAAGAAAAAAAATTAAAATTATATTTGAAGTGAAAATATAATTAAAATCTACTTATTTTTTACTAAATTATTATAAAATTAAAAGATTATGTTATTGATATATAACTATATAAATATACTAGCTTAAAACCCGTGTATTATACGGGATTACATAACCAACACTTAAAATTTTTTATTGAATCATTGCATATATATATTAAGTTATTACGTACGTTGTAAACATTCAAAAAATAAATGTTTGACGCGTCTATAACTATAAATTATGCTTTAAGATTTTAAAATTATTTAATAAAAACTTTTTAAGTATAAACTTCTTAAATTTAGTTGATAATTATAAAAATTACTGAAACGTCAAATTTAAATTTTAAATAGAGTAAGCGCGGTTTTTCTCTTTAAATTTTGCAAGAGACGAAAACTGTTAAGACTTGAAACGTTAGGAATGGAAATGTTTAAGACTTGAAACGTTAGGGACGAAAACTGTTAAGACTTGAAATGTAAGGGACGAAAAATGTTAAGACTTGAAATGTAATAGACGAAAACTGTTAAGACTTCAAATGTTAGGGAAAAAAAAGTTTAAGACTTGAAACCTTAGGGGCGAAAATTGCTAAGACTTGAAACTTTAGACACCATTCCTATTAACGATGGACTAAACTGTTAATTATTGTAAACCTCAGAGGTAAAAAGTGCAATTTACCTTTTTAAATAAATAAGTTAAATATTTAATTAGATAATAACAAATTTATATGATTTTTAAATATATATTTTATAATTTAAAATATAATAAGAATTATAAAAGAATTCAAATTGTTAATTTAAATAATTAAAGAACTCTTGGAAAATTGAGAGAATGACACATGACATTTATTTTACTCTTTTATTAAAGGTGGATTTTTTGAAATTATTTGTATTCATTTAGAAAGAGGATTTGTATTTAATAAAATAAAGGGGTAAGAAATGAAATTGAATAGATAACCATATAACTACATAGTGACACATATAACATTACAATATGATCTTTCTTTGCTAGAATGTTCTTGGTGGCTTGCATGCAGCATCAATATATGTGTGTTTGACGTTGTTCCTGTCAATATACTTGCGTCATATCTTTCGGCATCAGTCTATGTGTGTTTGACGTTGTTCCTGCCAATATACTTGTGCCGTATCTCTCGTGTTGTTGGTTACTTAGCACCCTCTTTGCTTTTTTCACCTTACCTCACCTTCATTTACTAGATCACACCCTAACCTTTGTTATACATTCAATATAATATTACTTTATTTATCAATCTTAAAATTATCAAATTAGTATTTTCCGCTTGATGTTATTCATATTCAGTATAGCTCCAAGAAAATTATTCATCTGGTAAAAAAATTTCTTTATTAAGTTTTCAAATTTTTTACGTCGGTGCCAAAACTCAGATGCATCACAAGTGGCCTAACCTAGAATTTGTTTTAAAGATGGGATGTCACCGTTGTTGTGTGTAATTCTTGACCAAATTACATAATCAAATCCATCATAAGTGAACACTCAAAAGTGATGTCAAACATCGTCCTTGTCATGTGATATCTCATGAAAAGAAATCTAATGTGAAAAGAAATCTAATGTAAAAAGGAAAAATTTTTTGAAATGGTATATTTTAGAAAAAAAATTAGGATAATGGTGAAGTCAAAAAAAAGAAAAGGAAAATGGTTAAACCGAGATTCCTAGTTGCGGTTTAGGAATAAATTTTCATTTAGAAATCTACAGGGTGTCAGGTGAACCGTAATTCACAGTTGCGGTTTAGGACAAAACTATTGATCCGCAATTCATAGTTGCGGTTTAGGAACAAAGCAAACTAACGCCGTTAGCTTCAACTTTGTATTCTCTTCTTCTCTTCTCATGAAAATAATGCATCCAAATGATAGCCTGCCACTTTCACATGCATGCAACTCTTTAAATGG
>WOUH02000007.1:8504290-8520079 GCA_009936405.2 Stevia rebaudiana
AAAAAAAAAAAAAAAAAAAAAAAAAAAAAAAAAAAAAAAAAAAAAAAAAAAAAAAAAAAAAAAAAAAAAAAAACTTAATTATAAATAGGCATTGATCTATACTTAATTTTTATGACATGTTTTGTCTTTTTTTAGTTCTAAACATAGACTATACCAATCAGATTTTAACATGTAGTTGATTGCGACATTAAAAATATTCGAGCCCCCTTCACATACTCACAGCTAGAGATGGGCAAAAAAACCGGTTTCTGTATCTGAACCGGTTTTAAAACCGGATCCGAACCTATTGGAAACTGGTTTCACCCAAACCGGTTTACAAACCGATCCGAACTGACAGTTTGTAATCGGGTTGCGAGCTTACCTCAAAACCGATTTGAAACCGGTTCGAACCCGACCCAAATCGATTTCAAACCGACCAAACCGGTTCAAAAAGCTTCTGACCGTTTCTAAAGTTCAGTTATATTCTGTTAACTTTTTACACCAATATTAAATTTTTTTTTTTTTCTGTTTTTTGAGCATGCTGTAACGGGAAATTTAATTTTTGTTTAAAGAAGGACCCTTAATGGGAAAGAGGACATGATAGGTTACAGGCTAACAATGACATCGCATGTGCATTTGATTTGACTTCTTAAAAACAAAAATTCATAGTGAATAACATGATGTGGGCTATGCTCACAGCAAAGCAACTTGACCAACATAAAAGCTAGTCAAAAATATTAAATCCATATTAAACATCAAATCATTAAATCTTGCACTTGATACCTATACTTTTAAAAGACGTTAGAATTTTAAAGGCATCTAGCGTGTGGTAATGTGTTTATTCGTGCAAAATAATATATTCGTATAACTGAGATTTATTCTTGTACATAACATTAATTACAACTACTAAATCTCATACTTTTCCCGTGGTTTTGGCTTTTGTGCTTTTTAAAAATGAACGTTCCGGTTTTGAAATGTTGGAGATGTGAGTATGTTGAATTATTCAATCATCACTTTATTTTTTTAAATCTAAAAAAATTTAGAGTACAAGTTAAACGCTATCACTTCATTAGCAATTTGTTCCCCGATCAAATCGTGTTAGTTGATGGCTTTCACTTCTTTTGCTTTTTTCTTTCCCATCAGGCGAGGTAACAAATCCTCGTCCGTTGCATCATCCTTAAAATCCACATACGTTTTTGCATCCGAACTCCCTACTATCCAAGGCCTCAGTTGAGGTTCGTTTCTTTGACGAACCATGAGTACTCAAATCCCACCGGTTGTCATTTTAGCGAATTGTGACAGTTTCGAACATCAATTTGGAGCCTATACTCACCAGCAATAAATAAGCAAAAAACAACTTTTGTTCGGATGAGAGGTCTATTTTCCATGTTTGCAAACGCAGTAGTGTTGTATATAAATAAATTGGTTATTGGGGGCAGTGAGAAGTCTCTTAGAATAATTAGCAAACTTTTCAAGACTTAAGCTACAAACTAATGAATTAAAACCAAAGTCATAGTAAAACGGTATGGAAGTGTTGAACAAGGATTCAAGTCTAATAGGAGACAAATGATAAAGATTTAAAATAGTGAGTTTAGGGTATGTAAGTTTACCGAAGTTAAATAATTATAGTTATTATTCATTATTAAAACTATAAAATAGCATATAAGTAATAACAGAATTACAAAAATCTGAATATAATCATCGACAATCATTAAAAAAAAAAAAACATGTATGCTTTTGCATCACTTGTCAAACCTATGCACATTTCGATAAATTACTAAATTAAATCCATCTAAATTACTACACATATAAAAATAGAAATTTAAGAGTTTATAGATGCAAATGTGTATCATAAAAAATAAATCAACTAAATCATAACAAGAAACTAAAGTAACAATTTGATGCTATTTGTTTTAGGTTCAAAACTTAGTCTGTTTCTCTCATGCTTTCACTTGTGAGCCATAATTTCTTTTGAACTATGAGCACAACATCATCTCCATCTGATTCTGATGATGAATCTGCAACCGCAATGGTTTCCCAATGAATCGCGGGTAAATATTTCTTCACGAAGTCGATAACGGGCTTTTTGTCCCGAACGATTAGGAAGCCCGTGGGCCTGAGAATACGATCAATCTCGATCAACAAATCTTCACCACTACAACCTTTCTTTTCGATAATGTCTGAGAATACGTTGCTAGCATGTAGAAGATCGTATGTACGCGGGTAGGTTGAGTACGCTTCACACCTGATATTACGAGTAACTGGTCAAACCAATGTTTTTAGGTTCGGACCGGACGTCGAACCTGTCTCCTTACCGGAGGATCGGTCAGACCTTAAGACCGGATGATTTTATAAACATTATAAAAATAAATACATAAATTAAAGAAAAAACCGGTTCAACCACTTTTAGGTCCGGTTCAACCACCGGTCCGACCAGTCGGCCAGGCCAAAACGGCTCGAACCCATAGAACCGGCCCAGTATGGTCCGGATTTCAAAACATCGGGTCCAACTAAGTTCAAGGTGAAACGGGTCAGTTTTAGAGTGGGTCGGTTGATCGACATAAGTTGTGAAAACACCGAAAACTTCAAGCAAAAAAAATAAATTTTTTTTTTAAAAGTCTCACTTTTAAATGAAATTTCGTCACTTTTTATTAAAAAAACACATAAAAAGCGCCAAGAATTTTTTTAAAAAATATGTAAAAAATAACAAATCGTCTATATAGAATTTCAGCGTAATGTTACGTATGTAACACGGTTACATATGTAACTTTTTGCTGAAATTTGTAAAACATATTTTTTGAAAAAAAATTACTAAGCGTTTTTTTATAATTTTTCACCAAAAGTCTTAGATTTTAATGTATAATTTATCTAAAAAAATAAAAAGTTATAAAAATTAAAATTTTGAAAAAAGCCGTTGTTACGTATGTAACATATTAATGGTTCCCGGGTTTTTCTCAACTCAACTGGGTTTTTCATATTATTCATCCCATATATTTATATATATATATATATATATATATATATATATATATACCAATTATGAATTGAGCCGATTAAGCCTCTATCATAAATAAGCTTCAATGTATTTAGTCCATCTTCAGGTACAACATTCATCACCCAAACATCTTTGTTCACCAAAGCAGCTCCAAATGAACCCAAATTTGCTTTCATGTCCATCACATTCCTTATTGTATTTCTTGATATTTTTGGGCTCAAAAGATCCCAGTAATTCTCAACCCTCTTACGCCATAACTCCTATAAAAGTTAACAAAAATATGTATTAATTTATCAACATTTATTATAATAATGACTGTAATTTTTTAAATTTATGTTACCGTGTCCTTTTCAAACATGTCCCTTGAATAACCAAAGTCAGCAAGACGAGGAGGTGGAGCCGTTAACCTAGCTGGCCATGGAGCCAATCCACTTCCTTTACTTGCATGATCATCTGATAAAATAAATAAATAAATAAATAAATAAATAAATAAATAAATAAAAATATAAAAAAAATAAGTGTTTGCACAAGTTATTTTGGATGGATGGATTATACGTGTAGGACGGTATTAGTAAGAAAGAAGAAGATAGTCATCATCATCTACTATAATAAAGGAGTAAGTGAGTTAACTCAATGTGACACGTGTCAATTTTTTAAACATTCATTGCCACAAGTCATTTTTTTTACACCCATGATGCCACATGTCATCATTACATAGTTCTCGATATGTTAAACATTAATTTAATTTAATAAATATAATTATGTCAAACTTCCATATTTAAAAATATATTCAAAATTCACTTTTCAAATATACATGAAAAAATACAATATTGTCAAACTTTCTATTATTTTTAAAAATTTTAAAATTCATATCTATATCTCATATCTAAACATTTATTGATTTTTATGAATAACAACTTAATTATTTCATACACAATTCAAAACTTTTAAATTCAAATTAAAAAAAAAGGATAATCATAATAAATGTTTCATATGCGTGATTAAATTTTTTCTTTTAAATTTAATGCGTGATTACACTCGTTATTAACCTAGTTGATAATATAATATTAAAAAAACTTACGTTCCGAGTAAGGTGTGATGCAAGCTTCCATGTTAACACCAAACACAGCATCGGGATCATCATTTGACCGACAAAGAGGAGGTTGAGTACCAGGAGATCTCTCCATATAACAATCATTAGTCAAAGGTTTGACCCAAATAACAGTTTGGTTCTGTTTTGCAGCTATTTTCCAACACATGCGTTCAACAAGCGCGCTCATTTCTTTCCATATTCTAAGATCCTCTTCATCTTGCGCGTATGCTTCAGGAGACGAGTATGCAAAGTAGCCACCTGGTCTAAGTAACCTGTCTAACTCAAGTAAAAGAATACCGTCTCGTTGAAGCCAATCAATTCTACAACGCGAACAATGCGCGAGTTCGAATGATCTGCTCGGGTATGGAAGTCGTTTTGTTCCAAGAACACCAAGATACGCGGGAATGCCTCGTTCTAAAGCAAATTGGATTTGATTTTGATGCACGTCGTTAGGTGCTAATGACATTGCGATGATGTCAGATGAAAGAAGATAACCACCGAAACTCGCAACACCGCAACCGACATCGAGAACTGTTCGTAGATTTCCTTCGTTGTTCATGATATCTTTTGAAAAGTTAAGCATCTGTTACATGTATAGTTTATTAGATTTTATCCTTTCTAATAAAAGAGTAACAATCTGCCACGTGTCACCTCCTATTAAACCATATGACATGTGGCAATTGATTGTTGGGTAATTATTTAAACAATTTCTTAATCTTTTAAACTTTTAATACATTTTATTTAATAAATTTACAATAATGAAACATAAAATTCAATTTATTTTCAAACTTCCCTTTTAAAAACTCTGATTTCTTTCCTAATCCTACAATATCACAATAAATGTAATATGTAGGTCAATAGACTATTTATTTTTTCAAATTTCTTTATAAAAACCCTGTAAATTGTATTTATTTTTTTCTTTTTTATAAATGTTAAAAAATTTACTTTATTTGTATCTGTTTATTTTACATACGATTGCGTAGTAATATTAATTTTAATACACCTCCGTGTAATGCACGGGTCAATAGGCTAGTAAATACTAAATAGAATAGAGTGTGACTATTAGTTGTGAATTAATATGCGTGTGAAAATAATAAAATATTTACATTCGCGAGTGATTTGATGTATTTATCAGCTCCATAGTGGAAATGAGTTCCTCCACCTGGAAATATGATTTTTTCACCTTTAACAACCATCCAGTTTTGATCTTGTTTTTCATGTGCAAGGTGGGTATGTGGTATATTTGCTTTCCATACTTCATCTCTGCTTTTTGGCCACTTAATGGGGACCTATATAAATAAATAAATTATCAACAAATTTTAAATTTCTGATGTTGTTTGATTATAACGAAGGCAATTCTGAAAGATTTACTTATGAATTAATCGATTCAGGTTATGTATTTGTCGCAAAATATAATAAAAAAATCGCTTAAAACAGAACAGGCCAAACAGATTGAAAGTCACTTGCAGCATATATTTAAGAGTGAAACCTATATTTCGTCTTAATTAAATATATAATACTAGGTTATAAACCCGTGTATTACAAGGATTTAAGTATATAAATTACGTAATTTCATTATTTTAATAATCATATAAAATTTTGAAATTTAGTTTACAAAATTTGGATAATTTTTATGTGAGAAATTTTAGGAAAAAGTTACGTATACTTGAGTTTCCAAAAGTTTATGATTAAAAAATTTGAAATTTGATTTAAAATATTTGAATAATTATCATTTGAGAAATTGAAGGAAAAATTAATGTAAATTTGAGTTTCCAAGAAATTGTGATCAAAATTTTTAAAATTTAGTTTAAAAAATTTGAAAAAAATGAGGTATTGACACGTGGCATTTATGGGAAAGGTTTAATAGAAGTAGATTATTAGAAGAAAAAAAACTAAAAAATTGAACGAAAGTGTTTCAGGTCAACCCAACCCATTTTGACCCCCGTACAACACTACCCAAAGTTACCTATTTTACCCCTAACCCAACCAGCTAATTGATTAGATACAAACCTTGTACCCTTTTGGCGGAGGAATCAAGCAGTTGAAACGCCTTTCAGGCAGAGGACAATGCCTTTCATAGTGTTCCATCAAAGACAAATCCAACTTCAATCTCATCTGGTAGATAAGGTTGCGGTCTAAACACGGTATCAATTCAGAGTATCGATCATCACAAACCTTCAGGTAAAAAAAATTACAAATTAAATTTAAAAAATAACCAAGACGCGTAAACGCTTACAATTTTCTAACAAGCTAAGATCCTACTTCATGAGAATAACTTACCGGAAAGCTTTTTGGGACAATACCATCATCATCATCGATACCAAATTTAAAATCTTCTTGCTTGATACCAAGATCAGATTCTTCATCACCACCTAAGTATGATGATCCAAGTTTTTTTAAAGACCGGCTACCAAACTCTAGAGCTGACTCGCCTTGACTTTGAGAACCGAAAAACAAATACAAGAAAAGAATAACAACTCCCACAAGAACAATAGTTGTGAGCAAACGCTTCTTTTGAGATCCATCTGTTCTTCCTCTCATAATTAAGGTTATGTTTGATATCCCACAATCTTAATCAGTTTCACTTAAAATGTTATGTATAGATCATATGAATGATATCATAGTTTCTTCAATCAATGACAGATCCCAGTTGAATAATGCTATTGAATAATCTGTTTTTTTTTTTTTCAAACTTTGTTAAGTTTTGTGGGTTCTACAACTCCTCAGAATCAAAGATGATAGACTGTTCCAGATATGAAATACCAGAGTTATTGTCCAACCAACCTATTATGAAAAAGGAAAATCTATCAGCATCATTAGCAGAGTATGTTAGAACTTATAATTATTTACTGAATCTATAAAGGTTTATATAAAACTGACAAACTAAAATTATAACAGGAAAATTTCAAAATGCAGTTCACTGGATCTCAGCTTCACTAAGCTACAGTGTGATATCAAATGTTTCCAGTTAAAGAAAAGAAAACAAATCAAGAGAACAAATTTCTCAAGCCATTACTGAAGTTCTTAAAAAAATCAAAACCCATGAAAACAATCAGAAATGGTTATAACTGGCTTGTTCAATGTTGATGACAATTTTCGTATTTATTCCACTAATACTTTCAATGTTTCCTTAACAAACTGTCAGTTAATATCCAGTCAAATGTCATAACTAACTTTGAGTTGTCAACTAATGGTCATAATGTCATGAATGAGAATCATAACCTCCAGATCTAATATAAAAAGAAACCATATTACATTTAACTCATTTGTAGTTTAGAAACATCCAGATTCTCACAATCACAGCACAAACACATTAAAGGTAATCACAACATAATTCGTATTTCCTACACATGAGATGATGTTAAACACACAGTGAGCCATACATTCCTTCCAAGAGTGACGCAACACTAAGTACCCGTTCCAGAACAGTTTCTTAATCGCATTTTTCCAAGCTACAATCCCAGAGGAATACGAAAAATTGCCGACACTAATTAAAACCGCGAATGTAAAAACAATTATAGCAAATACAACGCTTAAGCTAGGTTTAATTAAAACACATTATTTAAATCACACTGTTTCGAGAAAGCATCACAGTGTGAATTCACCACCAAATATAACCACACAAAAAATAAAATTCGAACGTATTTGATCTATAGCATTAGTCCATGTCATAAACGAAAACAAACACACAGCACGAAAATAATGGATTTCAGAGTCGTAAAATTGCAGTTCCACGTTAGATCTAACAGATTAACGAATGAAAATAGATTATTTGAACTTACCGTCGTCCGGAGAACAGATCAAAGCTCTGAATTTCAATCGGAATGTCGGATTTGTGGAAATTTGTAATCAGAATAAATGGGGAGAGTAGGGGTAGATCTGAGTATAACAGTGGATGCAACGAGTAGCGTTCGCACGCGGTGGTTTATATTTTATTATTTTTATTTATATGCTATTAGACCCTTGTTTTTGAAGCTGTTACATTTATAGTCCCTACCGTTACATTTTGGCATATAAGGTTCAACTTGTGTGTTGCATTTATGTATTTTCAAGTGGACTAGGGGTAAAATGGACCATTTCAAATGGTCTAGCACGACTGTTGTTGTTCAATCTGCAAATGAGAACAAGCCATAGGGGCAAACGGTTCCTACCCATATCACGGTTTCAGCTATTATCTAATAAACGGGTTCAGTCTTGATCGGGTTGGTCTGTTACCGACCTGTTGCGCACTCTAAATGACGCCAGTTTCTTCTCTTAACATACAATACATAATGTTTGTAACAAGACAAATAAAATATCTTAGGAATAGCTTAGACGAGTGTATGTGTTTGTTGTTCTAAAAAAATGTATATTTTAATATAAAGTTTACAAAAACCTACTGACTTAGATTTGTATTTGATAGGACTCTTGATTTGTATAAAATTCACGTTCATATGTAAGATAAAGATAAACATATGGCAACATCCTATTATATTCTTTACGAAAAGTTACATATAAAAGAATAAAAATATATATTAACTAAACATGACATGGTGTAACGAGAAAAAGATTGACGTGAACAAACTTAACTTAATCTTTTCATGTAGTTTTAGACCCTTGCTTTATGACAATGTTACATTCATAGCCCCTGTATTTGACATTTGGCGCCAATAAAGTCCAAATTAGAAGTTGAAAAACATGGGCACCGACGCACTAACGCACCGTGTCGGTAAGGATTTGGATTTCGCTTTCAGAAGGCAGATCACATTTACTAGTTACACCATCTAATGTAGCTTAAAATGAAAAGAAACCCACCATTTTACTAAAATTGCATTCATGTTTATATCTCAGTAGTTTATTTCGATCTTTGTAACGCATTAATAGAGATATACCTCACAAAAGATTTGTGTTTTGTGATGTTAAAGATAAAAATTGTGTTGTATGAAAGGTTTAATACTGGTTAATCTTGATGTATTCATAGATGTTATGTCAGTCATACCCCTGTTCTTTTTTTCTTTTAGCCTTTTTTTGGCAAGCTGCTCTAAGTGTTTGATAAGATCTTTAATAGTATCCTAGAAAAGGGTAAGGTTATTCTCAGTGGCGAAGCTTGACATTTTTGTTAAGGGTTGTCAAGATCATATATGTAGAATTTTCAGGGATTTCGTGGGTTGCCGGCCTATATATATAAAAAAATTCGGTCGAAATCGCGAAATTTACACTACGCGCGAAAAAATCAGCGGTCGCCCAGGCGACCCCTGGCCCAAAGAAACCTTCGCCCCTGAATTTTTACTTCATTTTGTGAAAATAACGTTAAAAGTTCATATAATAGACGGTTAATCATGCAGCATGAGCCGAGGGTCTCATTAAAAGCAGTTTCTATATTCCTACGAGGTAGAGATAAGGTTGTCTATATCTTACCTTCTCATACCCTGCCTTAACGTGCTAATTGTGAGATATACTGAGTGGATGATGATGATAATGATGGCATGTTTTTGGATAAGAAATGTTATGTTGCGGCAATGAGCAAGACTCCGAACAGGAAGCTCAAGATGGTCGTGTTTATTTAGCAACCATACTCTGTCGACGCATGAATTCTGCTTAAAATAACACTCCTAACAATTTGATCTTTTGTTTCATATGTTTTGATTAATAAACATTATTGTCTTTCAGTTGTAACTACCATCTAATCTTTTGAACTTTGATTCATTATTTTATGTGCATCGGTACAGGGTCCTTTCTAAAGTTTTGTTTGTGTGAGTTCCTATTTTCAAATTTTCATATTCGATCTTCAAAAACATGTCATTTTATTAAGGTTCTTCGAGGATCAAAACCCCGATACGATTAATGCTTAATGATCATTAATAAGACGAACAATATTTGTCTTTGTCCATGAATTTAACCCCATTATAAACTCATACAATACAAATAAACATTTTCGAATAATATGAGTATCTATTACAGTTGATATTTATAGCGTTGCTATGTTGAGACCATGATCATACCGGGTATAACTCACAGTAACATGTTGCCTTTAACCAATGAGACACGTCTTGCTAAACACGTAAACGAATGGTATCTAGGCACGACAAAACATATTGTGCAACTATGATGTATTAATAAAATAATAATAGTCATCCCTCATCAAACCTCTTATTGGTTCAAGATATGACTATGCTCATCAATGAAAGACACCGACTTCGAGGATGTTACATATCGTATAATATTGGAATATTCCCATGAAGTTCAGGCATCAATTTTGGTCGACTTATCTTTTTAGATTCTTGAAAACTCTTTAATGACACCATAGAATGCCGTGTCTTCCATCTTCAATACTAGTCCCATAGACTCACTTTTAGTCCCATAAAATCACTTTTGATGAAAAAATATAAAGCAAAAACATCAGTTAATACTTAAAACAACAAAAGACCATAGATTATCATGTTTTAAATTGCTCAAACCTTTTGTAAACTAGACTTCATCGGCATTGCAACTTGCGAGTTGCGATACTAGCTCAATCATATAGTTTATTACATAATTCTCATTGGTGTACAAGGTTTAACAACTTAACTTTTAACTTATAAGATTTGAACATATATACAATTACAAAAACTAATTACAAAATACGAGCTACAAATAGTAAGTGTAACAATTCAAGAGTAACACATGTTATAAAAAAATAATCATAAGTTATTGAAGAGGTATTCAGATCGGGGTTTTTTTAAAAACCGGTTCTAATTTTGGTTTAACAAAGTCAATAATTGGGTACACATGGGACTGGTTGCGGGTATTTGGGTTTTTGACTTGTTTCTATTGGTTTTTTGGCTGCTTCATAACTTGTTTTTGGCCTGATATGGGTGAAACCGGTTTCGGTAATTCCAATAATTCCGGTCCGGTTTTGGCTACAGTTTATTGAGAAACTGGAACAGCTGAACTTGTCAATTCGGGTATGATCGTTTACAGGTAAGGTAGTTGCTAAAGAAAATTTTGAGATTTGCAACTAAAACGGGCCAAAATCTGGGCCTGAAACGGGCCAAAAGTATCACAATTCATAACTCAGAACCCTAATCGTATAGCCAGAATATAAATTCTCTTACACTCAAACTTTCACCGGCCTCACGTCAAGCCAGAGAAACAAAGATGCAGATCTTCGTGAAAACCCTAACCGGGAAGACGATAACCCTCGAGGTTGAGAGCAGCGACACCATCGACAACGTCAAGGCCAAGATTCAGGACAAGGAAGGTACGACAGTTATCGTTATAAACAAAGAGAATGCATGTTTGATTATTCATATGTAACTGCATCTACAATGATATTGACCTCTTGTATCGTACAGGTATTCCACCGGATCAGCAGCGGTTGATCTTTGCCGGAAAGCAGCTTGAAGATGGCCGAACTCTTGCTGATTATAACATTCAGAAAGGTTTTGTTCTTTTAATTTCCTCAAATCAATTGATTTGGAAGTTGTATATCGTTCTTAATAATTGTTAATTTGTTATATAAACTAGTGACTTTAGAAATGATATAGTTTTTAATACTAGGCAACATGTCTTTCTAACGTTATAAAATAAATTTCTCTGTTCATGTATTGTAATGATCATCAGTATTTGCCATTTGTCATTCATAAAGTATTTATTTCTGTCAACGTTTAGAATTCGGTGATCTTTTCAGATAATTATGTGAAGCTATTGACATCATTTGGTTGTATAGCTTGTAGTCGTAGATTTAAGAAATTCTGATTGGTGATCTAAGATTCTGATACTGGACGTCTCATTGTTAAGAGTTATGAATTAAACTTAATTGTTTCTTAATAGCATTGGACATATAGCAATCATTTGGATAACTGTCATCCTCGACTTCAAGAATTTGACAGCCAATTCATTGGATTATATGATTTTGTTTTAGAAGTATTTGTCTTTTGAACATAAATTGGTTGTATAACTTACTGCTTTAAGAAGTTTAGATCTTATAATGTTTTTGTAATCTTATGTTTTTGTGTAACTTATTATGTTTTATTTTCTAATCTTATGTTTGTTTATTTTTTGTTCAGAGTCAACTCTTCATTTGGTCCTGAGGTTAAGAGGAGGAATCATTGAACCCTCTTTGATGGCATTGGCTAGAAAATACAATCAAGACAAGACCATTTGTCGCAAGTGAGTTTGTTTAACTGTTCTTTAAGCTGATATCTATACGCAGATGCATATTTTAACTTTACTTTTTTAATTCAATTTTACATTGTCATTCTAACTACTTGGTTTTTGTGATTTCATGTATTATGTGTTTGTTTTTAAATCTGATAACTGTTTTTTTTTTGGGGGTGAATTGTGTATGGTTAGGTGTTATGCTCGTTTGCATCCAAGGGCTGTAAACTGCAGGAAGAAGAAATGTGGTCATAGCAACCAAGTACTTCGTTTTTTTTTCTCATTATTCTTTTTTATTTTTTATATGATAAATGTGTCTTTGGTTTAAAAAAACACACTAATTTCGTTTTAAAAGTGTGTAAGGTGCTGTGACTTGATTATATTACTTTTATGTGCTTAATCTGGTGTTATTCGTGGTTGCAGCTGAGGCCAAAAAAGAAGATCAAGTGAAGAGTAAGAACAGTTTATCTAATAAATTTTGGATCTGAATCTTTTTTGAGTAATATTTTGTTGTTACAAATTTAGTACTTATGGATGAATTGTTTGTTTATTTCAAGATAATTGGTTTTATGTTTTTGTGTTTGAAGTTGTGAAGCTTTTTTATTGTTCATCCAATCGTGAAGCTTTCCATTATGAGGTTTCAATCCTTCTTTTTGGGCTCTTACGTGTTAGAGTCGTCATAAACTGCATGAATTTTGCAAAAAATAAATCGAACTTGATTGGGGTTTTGCGGTTATAAATGCGCTAACATGCTTTTATGTTTCTGGTTTGAATACGGTTTGACTAGTTTTACCGACCAGCAAACATGCCTAACATCCCAAATTAGAAAATAAAGACGTTTGGTTTTTTTGTCTCGGGAAAGTTATATTTGAGTTTGGTTTTTAAGTCTCAGGAAAATTATATTTGAGTGAGATTGAAATCATGTCTAACAACTCATATTAGAAAATAAAGACGTTCAATTTTTAAAACTCAATGAAAGTTATATTTGAGTGAGATTGGAATGTGCATCTGATTCTTAACTCGGATTCGTTGAGAAATGCATTATAATTAAAACTTAGTTGTAGATAAATTGTAAATAAATTGTAATTACTATACTTACCAGTTTTCATTTATGATGTTTGCAAATATTAACTTTTTCAGTCTCTTGAAGGTTTTGGTTCGTAAAATTATAAATCTTAATAGTTTCGTCTATGAATCCCTATTAAAACCCTGTTTAGAGTTTAAACGTCATGGACAAAAATTGATAAACTTGAAACGTTAGAGAGGAAAACCAGTAATACTTGAAAAGTTAGATACAAATAGGGGTGTTCAAAAAAATCGAAACTCGAAAAAAACCGAAATCCGAATCGAATCCGAAATCGAAAAAACTCGATCCGAAACGTTTTTTCGGATTTCGGATCGGATTTATCCGAATTTGAACAAATTTTTCGGATTTTCGAGTCGGATTCGGATCTAGTATTCTGAAAGATTCGAGTTGTTCGGATTAATCGGATATCCGATTAATCTGATTAACTTATAAGCCCAAAACATATACCTGAGGCCCAAGCCCAAAACTTATACCTTCCACCGAATCCACCCTATCTAATCTGCGTTCCTAACTTCTGATACATCGACCACCACTTTCAAATTTCAAACCTAGATCTAAGAAGAACCGAAGCATCGACCGCCACTCCATCCAGTCGCCTACTCGCCCATCGAACTATCGAAGAATGCAGCCACTCACGACTACTGATTCGTAACCCATCGGTCATCACTCTTCACCGAAGAACGCAGCCACGCACGAAGCCGATTCAGTGAGGTACTAAGCCGATTCAGACGCACGATTGCACGAAGCACGGAAGCAGGTCGGAAACTTTGAAGTCACGCACGTTTCTTTGCCCTAAATCAGGTAAGCTTCTCGATTTTCAGGCTTTCAGCCATTGAGAACACTACGGTGAAGCTGTTTGTTTTATTTGGGTTCTTGAATCTAGGTTTTCAAGTGTTAAAACCAACATTTCGTATGACAACATTCGGCTGATTTTGGTGTACGGTTTAAATTTTTATACTTGAGTTCACGACTATTATAAATTGACTTTCTGTGCTTCTGTTGTTCATTGATTTTTCAACAGATTTCTAGACTTAATTGTTCTATTCGATTTCACGTTTTCAAAGGTATGTTTCTGAGTTAAGAGTAAATTGATTTAGTTAGGTAAATTGATTTGGTGAGTTTTAATTACGTGAATGGATTAATGGGATTCTTAGAGAGTGAGTTACATTATAGTTGCTCTATTTGTTCACACTTTTTCATTCCTTTAATGTTTCTTTTGGCTTCTTTATATACTGATCACGTTATGAACAATCTCAGAAATTGTTTTGCTGTACATGTTGATTGAATTCTAAGAAGAACAGGCTTGATGGAGTAGATGCTTTGTTTGAGCTTTTTGGTAACAAGTAAGCTATAGTATAGAAGTTGTTGTTAATGGCGTTGCGGTCTTGCGGGCAAAGTAACTGCTATTGAGGGTACAAGTGCTAATTAAATAATGAGAGTTGAAGTAGAAGGAAACCCAACTCCTATAAACCTGATGTGTTAATATTTCAGCATATTTTTAATGGAATGAATAAGCTTTATAATACATAGAAATACTCTTTTAATAATGCATAACTAATTAACATTCGTGTGAAGGTTGTCTTCTTTCCTTTTGTATGACTTGCAAGTTAGGTTTTATATTTTTATTGCGTGCAGGTACATGTGGCAATTTCTCCTATTTATGAGAGGGAAAGGTTCTTGAGCAACAGTGATGTTGGGCAGTTTATGCTGGTAGGAGGGTCAAAGCTGGTGATGTGGTTGAGCCGTTGAGTTATGTTAACATTATACCACATTACCATTGTTTTGGTTTTTTACTAATTTTGTAGGTAGGCAGGTAGCATTGAAGTTTGAGCATCATAGCTGTAGAAGTTGCAATTATGGATAAAGTGGTAAGCATACATGGCCCTAACTGTCCTAGAAGATGTTTGATTATTTTATGATCTATTTTTTGTATCTTTATAATGAAAAAAGTTCACTGAATTGATGTTATGGGGATCCTGCTGTCATTATCAGGCCGACAAGGTGATTTTTACATTCTGGTTAGTTTTGCTTGAAACTCTTTAGTATTATAGAAAGTGTAGCATGACAAAAATTTTATCTTCTTCAGGTCACGGACATGCTCAGACAAAGTCTTTGTGAAGTTTGGGATTCTCTAGGTTGATTGTAATACAAGAAATTTTTTTACCCCATTGTAGTGCAAAAGTTTTCTTTCTTATGTTTATCAATCAGTTTTATTGTAACTTGCATTGCTGTCCTGCATGTTGAATTGTTGAAGCATGATTCATATGCTTAGAGTACCCGTGTATGGTTCGTGCATGGAGACGTGAAGCCAGAAAATTTCTTCTTGAGAAGAAGCTGAATCCTATTAATCTTGGTTAAGGTAATTTCTGATTCTAGCTAGATAGTGATATAGTGCCTTTAGCCATATGGGTTTGTTCCTGAGTGTTTATTATTTTGTAACTGTACGTAGTTGCTGATGTATGTGATTTAGGACAGTAAAGATGAAATCAGAAATGTTTTAATGATTTTACTTTCCTA